>BQNB010031327.1:0-54080 GCA_026074375.1 Tanacetum coccineum
AAATCAATTTTCTCGTTTATCACTAACGTAAACATGCAGGTCAAACGGTGGTAACGACAACCTCAATCCCATTCAAATGCTCAATCTACGAAGACAATCTATCTAGAAAGCTTAAGATTTAAAAGACAAAGACTTCCGCTAACTCTGATTTAAAGCTTTCAAGATAATGCAAAAGTATGAGCATGTTGGTCAAAGACATAAGATCGCAAGATGGCAAAGACGATAAAGACAATGACAAAGGCTCAAAGTCAAGATCGCAAAGCATGAAGGAACAAGTTTACAACAAAGAACGAAGACAAAGACCAAGAACACTTGAGCTTAAACGACAAAAGCAATCTCACTGATCTCATGAAGGAGTGTCATCAATGAACTCACTTCGGGGGAGATTGTTAGCCTCAATTTTATTGAGTCAATAAAGGAAGCTCGTTCCCGTGTTCAAGACCTCACTTCGGGGGAGATTGTTAGCCTCAATTTATTGAGTCGAACAAGGAAGCTCGGTCACTCTACGATGGAGCTTCGGTCTTTATTTAGTCAACGTTGTAACAAAATAATATCGGGAATCGGGCTCGATAGTTAATCTAATATTGTATATGTTTTGGGTTTAATCCCAAAGCAAAACCCGAGCCCGGGTCCTAGTTATATATCCCGCGCGTCACATTAAATGTGTAGGGGTATATATATATATATTTAGATATTTTCTAAAATATCTAAATATATATATAGATATTTTCATTAGAAAATATCTAGTTTTTAGTTTTTATCTTTTTCATATATCTAAATTTCTTTTCTCTCTCAACTCTCTCTCATCTCTCTCTCTACATTTCGAGTCTCTCTCTCTCTAGTTTCTTCGATTCGGGTTTCGTGTTATGAAGTGAAGTGTTAAAACGGGTTCCTACAGCAAGTTTGATCCTCATGGTGATAAAACATCGTGACATTCCTAAGGGTATGAAAAGACTAAAGGAAGTAAAAGTACTTAGTCTTAGGATGTGTATATAAGAGAAGCTACGAATCACTTATGTAGAAACTTGTAAGATCTTTGTCACACGACGGTTGATGTTAGATTTTAGCTTTTGGAAAAGCATTTTAACATATGTTGTTAAAAGGCTTGAATATGAATTTTTTGATATGACCTTTAACGTTTGCGATTGTATGTTAAAGATACTTGAATATTTCGGATGAAATATATAAGTTTTCAAACCTACTTTGAGGAGTATTAGATTTGAATCTAACTTTTCCTTGACGAAAGAATAGATCATTTGGAAGTGAGCGAGAAAAGAGAGAGTGATGTGTTTGGTATAAAATTCGACAGCATGGGGCTGTTTGGATTTTTGGATAGGGCGGTCCCCTTAATTATTTAAGGGGGCCACCCTTTTTACAAAGCCGGTCCCCTTAAAATTAAGGGGGCCGCCACCTGAACAACAAAAAAATTTTGTTTTTCGATTATTGGCTGAATTAATTTAAAGTCTACTATTAGTAATATATATTAGTAGTCGAGATATGATATACTTATCATTGTGTTTCAATGATAGGTATGATTATTGACATTTTAATTAACTTTTCGTTAAATAAAAATTTCTTGGATTATTTCGGATGAGATAATCAAGACGTCAATTAGAGAGATGACTTAGAGACAAGACTTCTTGCGAAGAGGAAGAATTAATTTCTTCGGATGAAAAAATTAATTGACTTGATTTGAAGTGAGACGAGAGTGGATAACGAAGATAATGAAATGATAGGACGAATGTTGAGAATTTCGACAAGACGATTCCGATAGACGTAGATGATGTTAGACACGTAGCCGAGACGAACGTCGAGGTCGAAGGGAGTTTGTTTCATCCATAGTGTTTCGATGATCTTCGCGAGACTAAGCCTACTTCTATGTTAATTGTTAACCACTAGCTCACTCTTCTTCATCTACGTGAGTTCGCTATACGTGGTCATAAAAGATTTCCATTTCATAAAAGTATGTCGATAGACTATGAGAAATAATAGTTCATAGTGAACTAGTTCTTTAAATCTAGAAGCCCAACAAATGATATTTCTAGTGACTATAATATATTCTAAGACTAAATTATACTAATATATCATGGCATCACATAAATATCTTCTTATGACCTATATTCTACGAGATTGGAAAGTAAGACGTACCTTAGACTTTAAATGAGTTTCTTCAATGTCTTCAAGGTAGAAAGCTTTAAGGATAAGGATTCATGGGAATCCTATCATGAACTCTTCAATCCATTTGTCGGAAGACAAGGAATGTTTGTAGATGTCAAAAATTTAAAGGTTGAGACGACTTAGCCATTTGGTCCCCAACGTTTCATGTATCCGAAATTATTGTTTCCACACATGTTTTTCATTTGATTCGGACACATGCATGGTGAACATCTTCCACATTGAGTGAAGCTTGGTTGATGTGGATGATTCCACATTACATGATTAGTGTTAGGGTAATTTTGTCTACCTTGGTCTCTTCTAGGTTGAGGTGTTTTAGACCGAGGATAAGGACTATTAGTTCTTCTCGGAGGAGGAGTTTTAGACCTCATTTTGGGTTTAATAAATCTAACTCCGGGTTTTGAAGAAGGTTTATAAAAACGTTTTACCTCGTCATCATTCGCAATCGGAATTTTAGTATTGTTAATAAGTATGAATTTTTGTTTTGAAAATGAGTTTGATTCTACCAATTTTTCTTTCGACTCGATCTCTTGTGCTTTTACAAATTTTACTTGTTTGGTTTCACTAGAAGATCCTTTGGTAAAATTAAATCCTAGACCGGTTTTATCTCCGGAGGGTTTTTGAGAACTTATTATTTTCTTAAGTGAGTGACTACTATTATCAAATTGATTTAGCCTAGATATTTCTTCCTTAAGTTTTTCATTTTCAAACCTAAGGTCTTGGCATATTTTGCATTCATTACTAACTTCCTTATCCTTTTCTAATCTAGATATTTTATCTCTTAGTTCTAGTACTTCATTTTCTAATTGAATTCTAGCTTGTTTTAGTCTTTTATTTTTAGCCATGACTTTTAGTCCTACTTTGCATAGTCGACTATATTCACTATCTAAGTCTTTTTCGTCTAATGATGATTGGTCATTACTAAAGTATTCGGTTTCGGAAAGTACCTCATTCGATGCTTTAGCCATAAGACATTTTTCATCATTTGTCTTCTTCTCTTCATCTTCGTCGCTATCACTCCAACATCCTCCAACAAAAGCTCTTTGATTATAGATTCTCGACGCTTTTGGACATTTACCAATGAGATGATTTGGATCACCGCATTTAAAACATTTCCTTTCGCTTTTGCCATTTTTGTCATCCTTATATTTTTGGAATGGCTTTCTTTCATCGTGTGGTTGTCGTACAAACCTACCTCGTCTTTTGAAAAATTTCTTGAAGTTTCTTACGGCCATGGCGTATTCTTCGTCTTCACTATCGGAACTTGAGCTATTTTCATCACTAGATTCCTTTCTAGCCTTCAACGCAATAGATCTATTTTGTTCTCTTTTGCTTTTGACCGTCTCAGAATCTTTCTTTATTATTTCTTCATGAACTTTCAAATTTCCAATGAGTTCATCAAGTGGTAGAGTTGTTAGATTCTTTGATTCTTCAATAGCCGTAACTTTTGCGCGCCATTTAGGATGAAGAGCCCTAAGAAATTTCCTAACACAATTCTTGCTAGAAAAACTTTCATCAAGTGCTTTTAAGCTAGTAATAATAGTGTTAAATTTAGCAAAAGCATTATCTATTGATTCCTCTTCCGGAATCGTAAATTGTTCATATTGTTGAACAAGAAGATCTATTTTATTATCTTTGACTTGATTATTACCTTGGTGAGTTACTAGTAAAGAATTCCAAATATCTTTTGCGGTTTCACACATAAAAATTCTTTCGTATTCTTTACGTGGCAAAGCATTATAAATTACCATTTTAGCCTCATTATTTTTAGAAAGTTTTCTTTTTAAATCATCGTTTTGTTTATCAAATGGTACTATTTCATCCTTTTTAGTTTCGGGATTATTTTGAAAAGGAAGGAAATCACCATTGGTAATAATATGCCAAAGATCTAGATCTTTTGACTTCACATAAGTTTCGAATCTATTTTTCCAATAAATAAATCCATCACTTTCAAATAGTGGTGGTCTTTGCATAGATTGCCCTTCTAAATATTTTTCCGATTCCATAGATCGATTCAAGTTTTAAAATACAATTTATTTTAAAATTCTTGTTTAGCGTGGCTCTTGATACCAATTGTGGAAAACTAGAAGGGGGGTTGAATAGTTTACCGCTTTTTAATTTAAGGTTTATGTTTGTTTGTAAAACTTAGATTCGACTTTTTGTGAATTCAATGCTTGCACAATATGAACAATATAAGTATATGAAATGATAAAGTAAGACAAGAGATAAGAGTAAGAACAATCAAACCACAACGCGAGGATTTATAGTGGTTCGGTAACGAAGCACATCTTCGCCCTACTCCACTCCCCGAGCACCGGAAACGACCATAAATGGACGTTTAAGACAAGATTTCATTCGATGCCATAGCAAAATATCAGAGTTTATACATTAGGTCTCATATGTTTTATAAGTCATAAATATTTCACATACATTTTTAATTATACCAAAAGCTTCAGAATACCAAAAAATGACTTAAGTTTTTTTTAAGATAATAAAAGTTGCATAGACTTTAGATAAAATACAGAATCCGTCTTCACTGATATCCGCCACGACTCCCCTTAAATCTTCATACCCTAGGACCTGAAATTACAAGCTAAAAGTCAACACAAAGGTTGAGTGAAAATCATAGTTTTTTCGGTAAAAAGGATGGACCACAAGATCGAAGTTAATAGTAGACTCTGATAATACACATTCAGTAGTCCAAAACGTTTATTATTCACTTAAGCTCATGACCCCGAAGCTTAACTAGTTTTGTGCCCAGTAATAATATTAGGATGCTTGCCAACACCTAACACTCTATTGTTAAATTAACCTTGGATCAAACTAGTGGACCCAAGTAAAGGTGGGGATTGTCAGTCCCGTTAGATCTTTCACAACACTCGCGCTTATACATAGCAAATTTAGCGGTTCATGTTAAATAGGACTCTCACGGCATTAAGGTTACTTAGGCAATAATATTCAGGCAGTATTTGGATAGCATACACTTGTAATCGCTTTGAAAACAATTTGAAAAACACTTGTGTTACTTTAGTAAAACAGCAATGTATTTCATCCGTAGATTTTGTAAAACTATCACATAGTAAATGTGGGCTTTGGGGCTATGAACTCACCTCGAGTGAATGGTAATCAACAAGTATTCACAATAGAAAATGCGTCACGCTTACGATCGAATGCAACCTAATCCAATATAGGTCGTATAAGTACTAAACACTTTGATTATTTATAGGTCGTATAGCTCATCATACTATCGTTCGGGCTATCATAATTAAGAGGTCATGTAGTGACGTATGAGGAGCTAGGACACTTTAAATCGTAAATCCAACAACTCGTCGATACGCCACCCCGAAGAGGCCTCATTATGAAACTCCCTAGTAATATAGTACTTTGATTAACTAATACCACATATAATTCTATATAGCTACATCACCATCTAATCGTTTTAGTGAAATCATATTTATAAAGTAAAAACGTTTATAAGTATACTTTAGTAAAACTGGCGTAACTTTCTCGTTTTAAGTCCGTTTCTTTCGTTTCTTACGTCCACGCCTTCGTATTAAGACGAGTTATCAAAATATAACATTTTCAAAATCTGAGTTTTCTGATGAATAGTGATTTTTACTGTTCATAACAGTTATATATTTATTTTTATAGATTTAGTTATCGTAAATCTCGTAAATGTCGTAACTTATTCGTTTTAACTCCGTTTTTAGCGATTCTTTCGAGCATGTCTTCGTATTTAAAAGTTTTATCGATTTATTGATGTTTTAAAAGTATAAGTTTCTGTGGTGAATAGTAACTTTTATAAAAATAGTTTTATAAAAGTATATATTTAACGTAAACTTGAAATCGTCGTATCTTTTTCGTTATAAATCGGTTTTTCAAGTTTCTTATCATTTTGGAATCGTCATGAGACGTACTATTTTTATAAAATATAAAATCCATGCTTTGGATTTCGAACCAAAACAGCCCCTTAATAATAATTAGGTTTTCATATATATAAACTTGTTTTATATACTTTTTCAACTTAATAAAATACCACAAGTTTTCCACAAGCCATTATACCATAATATATTTAACCACATAACACATGAATAAGTGTACAAAATTATAATAAGGAATATAGTATCCTATATTTATCTATCATTTTAATAGATGCAAAACCCTAAAATCACATAGATCGGCAAAAAGAAAAATCAGAGGGAGCATCCAAAAATTTTTCCTCCAACAAGGAACGATTTTTCTAGGGTTTTTCTTGAGATCAAGGGAAGCTAGAAAATTGCTGTGTCATTGGGTTAAATGTGGTTTGATTAAGGTACTCCAATTGACTCGAAAATCCTTCATAAATTCATAAAATCATCAACAATTGTCAAAGGTATTTTTATAACTCAAGTTTCATCATGTTAATTCAGTATGTTCATGAGAAAAATTATTATGCATGATCTAGGGGTCGATTTAGGTTAATCATGTTCTAAACCCTAATTTTTAGCAAGAAATGAAATCGGCATTTAAATAATTATTACCAACGATTTTATATTTTTCTCAGCTTGTATATATCATGTATAAGTCAGATAAAATGCTAAATAATTTTTAGAGGAACTCGAAATAATTATTTGGGATTTAATGGTTTTGCCGAATTGTGAAATAAAGAGAAAAGGAAGAAATAATTGAAAAACGAATTAGGGTTAGGGTTTTTATATTTTTCCCAGGTCCAATACATGCTAATGAATGTATAAAAATTATGTAATTATTGGGGGAAATTTTAATTAGGGTTTTGTGCATTTATTTGTTACCCGATTTGAGTTTTAAAAGTATAAGGGGGTGTTTTGTAAATTCTGAAACTTTGGGGCTGATTTGAGCATGTTATTATATTTGTTATGATCTGAGAAAAATAAGTTGGGGGGTAGAAAATGTCATTTTGATATTATTTATGTAAACCTTACTATTTATAGAAACCTGCTATTTATAGAAACATGTTATTTATGGAAACTTACTATTTATAGAAACCTGCTATTTATAGAAACATGTTATTTATGGAAACTTACTATTTATAGAAACCTGCTATTTATAGAAACATGCTATTTATGGAAACTTACTATTTATAGAAACCTGCTATTTATAGAAACATGCTATTTATGGAAACTTACTATATATAGAAACCTGCTATTTTTGGAAAGTCTATTTTTAGAAAGTCTATTTTTAGAAAGGTTAATTATGGAAACTTATTAAATCAGGAAAGTTATCATTTATGGAAAGTTAATTAAGGAAAGTCTATTTTTGGAAACTTACTATAATTAGAAGCTGCTATTTTTAGAAAATACCCAATATAACAAGAATACTAATCATGAAACATACTAATCATGGAATATGTTAATCATGGAACGTACTAATCAAGGAATCATGCTAATTATAGAAAGTTACTAAAAATAGAAAGTTACTAAAAATAGAAAGTTACAAAAAAATGGAAAGTAACCAAAAAAAATTTTGGTGGGGGAAAGTAACCTTAATCAAGACAAGAAGTAACTTTATAAATGTCCTTTTAACATGTAGAACGCATTAAACAGAGTAGTTTCCATCTTCTTATCCATCTCTTTTTTCCTTACAAGCGAGGACATAGGTACGGATATTCCGTCCTTTCAGTAAGGACATTCTTTCTTTTCATGATTCATCCCCAGAACTGCTATGCTTCCCCATTTTTATGTCTTTTGCCATGATCCTTTACATGTTTGATTTCATGACTTATTCTATTGCCCGAGCTATATATACGCATGACCATGATTTACATGACTTACCACCTAGTCATGGAGGTACCATGACCGTGACAATGAGCAACCTGTGTCCACGACTCTTTCCGCGTGAGAGTGAATATTTCACGCGCTCCCTTCATGTACCAGATTATAATTCATGTTTGGCCATTTAATATTCAGGGGCGTATTGGAGTGCAACCTAGTTTACATGTTACTGAACGTTCATGGTGATTGGTTGGTGTGATGCTCTACAATCCCATCACATGAGCTGATCCCTCCACCCATATTATTTAAGAGGCACCCCACAACTTACATGTTAGAGAGCGCCCCTCTATTATATGCAGTATTCACGACATTATTATTAAATGTGACATGTATGATTAAATATGAGCCGTGGGCATTCCTTATTATTATATGTTTATAACATCCATGATATCTCATGACTCCTTTGACTTCACGTTACCATGCTTACATGTTTATTTCCTATTTCTCATGACCATTTCTTACAGGTTTCCTCATGACAATTATGATCTTTCCGCTGCTTTATACTTATTACTAGGATTCATACTTAATACTTACATGTTATTATATCCGTTCACTGAGCGTATGCTCAGCCGTATTTCTTTCTCTTTCTATATACAAGTATCTAGAGCAGAAATTGGGCTTTAGAGAGTGGTGTGCTAGGAAGTGACCCATTTAGCTCCATTCTTGTCGCCAGACATTTAGATGTCAATACACCCTAAAATTCCCCTCCTTCCCCCCCCCTTTGGAAACAACATGGTTGAGAGGACGTGAAATGAGTTGACGTGGAAGGTTGGTAGCACTATGATTGGGAACAGATGTTGTTGTAGAGTTAACCCTTGTACGACTGTTAGCATTATGAATGTATGCATTGAGTAGGCGGTGTGTTTGATAAAATGAGGTTGAAGGTTCGGCCTAATCTCCGGAGCGGTTGTGGGTCTTACAATATGTATCAAGAGCCACAGGTTTCGACCTGTAGGCTAAAAACTGGACATGTGAGGAATTGGGTAACATTAGGTTCACTTCAGGGAGGACGACGTGGATCGTCGTCGCTCGGTGACCTGTTTAAAACTGTAATGCATTAAACCCTTTTTGCAAGTCAATGTGAACACTCGTACCGATGCGGAACGCGCTGCTCCAAGTCAGCAGCCGTGGATGCCATGCTCCCACATATTCGCGATCAGTTCGCGAAGAGAACCGCAACTGGTTCTTACCTTCGGTAGTAATCCTCCACCAGTCACTATTCATACTGTGGCTTGAGCGCTTCCAATAAGCAGAAGACCCTGCACCGTTCGTTCGAGAAGGCAGTAGCACCCAGTTGATGCTGAAATGGATATCCCACATTGAGAAGATCATCGATTGATGGATTGAATGATGTTTTTTAAGACCAATTGGCTGTGTATAGTTCGAAGGGGTGACGCGTTGGCTTGGTGGAAAAGGCCTATAAGCAGGCCCAAAGGAGGAGAATGTATGGTTCCTTACGTGACTTGGGCAGCTTTCAAAGAGCTTTTCTTTCTTCAGTTTTTCCCTCGAGCCGAACAAGAGCGCTTGAAGAGAGATACCCATTTCCATCCGTCAAAAGGGAGGTGAAAATAGTAAACGTGAGTACAATGCAGCGTTTCCTCCGCCTAGCTGGTTTTCCTTGGACAGCGTTGTTAACTGCAGAAGAGCAGGCGAAGAACTTTCGCGTTGGGGTCTTTCATAATCAAAATCCTCGACAAATGTCATGTGTATACAGTTTACGGATGTTGCTCAGGTTGCGGATGCTGCACGCAACTTAGAAATCCTTCGTGACAGGGATGATTATGAGAGGTCTGACCGTTCAGACAAGAGGCACAAGAGTGGAGACCGTTATCACCCGTACAGTCAACAGGGTAGTCACAGGAGTCACGGTCAGAGTGATGACCGACAGAGATCCGACAGGCAGGGATCTGACAGACAGAGCGGTGGTAGTAACTACCGCAATAACAATAACAGCAACCACTCTCGTGACAACAACAGGTCAAATCTTAATCGTTATCTAGGTCTTATCTTTTATGAGATGAATCTACATCACGTTCATGGTAACAGGAATTCTGGTGCTGGAAAAGCGAGCCTAAGGAACAGAGCCGCAATCCACGATCCTACCAACATCGGGTTTCCCAGCCGTCCAGGGTACCCTCTGAAGGTTATACACACCCTGTTTGCAACACATGTGGACATAGACACCCAGGAGAGTGTCGTCGTGCTGGTGGTACTTGCTTCAAATGTGGCCTGGCTGTCACTCAGCGGACTGCAAGAAGAACACTGGTGCTAGTTCGTCTGGTCATGCTGACAAGAAGCCAGACGCATCAGGCCGTGTCTTTGCACTTACTCAGGATCAGGCCGCCAATACTTCAGGTACCATCACTGGTGCATTATTTATATTCGGACGTGCAGTGTTTGTTTTATTTGATACGGGTGCGACACATTCTGTGATATCTACCAAGTTTGCTTCATGTTATAACTATGCACCTATAGTTACGTGAATCATTGTATATGTAATATCCACGCCCATTAAAAGACTTCCGCACGTATTACCCAGTATATAAGATTCTTCCTCTACAGTTTGATCCAAATTCGTATCAGATTAATGCACTTCTTTGATATTGTGGACTTTGACATAAATTCTGGGTATTGACTAGTTAGCAACACCAAGTGGCTACGATTGACTTTCATTGCCCGGTCGTGTTATATTCGCGATATTCATGCTCCTTAATTATTTATCATCGTATCATACCGGAAAACCTATGAAGATCATTCCCTTAAAAGCACGTACCTTACTATCGCATGGCTGTGAAGGTTTTCTGGCTACCATTCATGACACGACTTCTGACGTTTCTTCTATTCATGATCAGCCGATTGTTTCCGAATTTCAGGACGTATTTCCAGAAGAACTTCCAGGAATACCTCCTATTCGCGATGTTGAGTTTAACATTGAGCTTATTCCCGGAGCTGAGCCTATCTCAAAAGCTCCTTATCGCATGGCACCGATTGAGTTAAAAGAATTGAAGGATCAGTTACAGATTTGTTGGAGGGCGAGTTTTACTCGCCCGAGGTGTATCGACCATGGGGTGCAACCGGGGTGGTGTGGGGGTTAATCTGTTTTTCAAGCAGAAGGACGGTAGCTTGAGATTATGTAATCGACTTACCGGTGAATTGAACAAGATCAACCAATCGTATTCGTTATCCCTTCCACGTACTCGATGACTTGATTTTGATCACTTCACAGGCGCTAAATCATTTTTTCCAAGATGTGATTTACGATCTGGTTATCCATCATTGCGAGAGTGAAAGACAGACATTTCCAAGACTGCTTTTCGCACAAACTTTATGGTCATTATGAATTCTTGGTTATGCCTTTTGGTCTCAAACGAATGCTCCAGCTGTATTTATGGACTTGATGAACCGAGTTTTCACGAATTCCATGGACAATTCATTATCGTGTTTATTGATGATATTCTGGTCTTCTCTAAGTCTAAGAAGAACACGGAGCATCTCCGCACTGTCTACACAGATTTTACTACGGAAAATTATATGCCAAAGTTTTCAACAGGCGTAATCTTGGTGAGTAAAGGTGCCATATCTTCCGGTCACAATGTTCGATCAGCAGAAGGAATTACTATGGATCCGGCGAAGGTTGAGGCTATCACCAAGTGGCCAAGACCGACGTCTGTGACCGAAGTACGGAGTTTTCTTGGATTAGCAGGTTATTACCGCAGATTCGTAGAGGGTTTCTCACGATTAGCCTTACCCTTAACTAAGCTTATGCGAAAGGGCGAGAAGTTTGTATGGAACGAAGAGCGAGAAAAGAGCTTTGAAGAGCTTAAGCAGCGTTTGGTTTCCGCGCCTATTCTTACTCTCCCATCTGGTTCAGGTGGATTCCAGATTTACAGTGATGCTTCTAAGAAAGGTCTTGGTTGTGTACTCATGCAGCATGGGAAAGTGATTGCCTATGCCTCACGACAACTAAAGCCCTATGAGGTTAACTATCCTACTCATGATCTGGAGTTAGCAGCCGTTGTCTTCGCTCTCAAAAAATTTGGGAGACATAACTTATGCGAATCATGTGGATATTTTTAACCGATCATAAAGTCTTCAAATACATTTTTCACTCAGCGAGAATTGAAAATAGAGACAGAGACGTTGTGTGGAGTTACTAAAAGGATTATGACACCAACATTCAGTACCATCCGGGTAAAGCAAATGTGGTGGCTGATGCTTTGAGTAGGAAGTCAGGTATGATAGCTGGTATCAAGGTGGAAGAAGGGATCATTCGTACCTTGAGCGTTCGGTGCATATCGAGTTATGTGTTCGTGACAGAATGGTTTTCCTGGGCCTAGTCTGAGGTTGGAGCCTAACCCTAAGTTCCAGATTTAAGGCAGCACAAGAAAGGAATGACGTAGAAATCTGGGAAATTATTCAGAATATTGATCAGCAGACCGAGTTTCGCGTTGATGACGATGGCATTTTATGGCCGGGTAACTAAATTTATGCGTACCAATAGGCAATCCTACACTTCGGAACCATTGATGACTGAGCTCATAGTTCTTCCCATTTTCAATTCATCCAGGTTCCGACGAAAGATGTACCCACGATCTCAACAAACAGCTTTTGGTGGAGTGGTATGAAGCGCGATGTGGCTACGTTTGTGTCAAAGTGTTTAATCTGTCACCAGAGTTAAGATAGAAACACCAACGTGCAAGTGGGCATACAACCGTTAGAGATTCCTGTTCTGGAAGTAGGATCGAAATATCCAAGGATTATTTTTACCGGGTTTACCACGATCTCAGAGGAAGCACGACTGCTATCTGGGTTGTTGTAGATCGCATTGAACAAAATTCGCACATTTTCCTTCCTATCCGTAGGATTTACCCCAGTAGAAATTAGCAGAAATGTTCCGAAACAAGAAATTGTTCGATGACACGGAATACCCATCAGCGATCGTGTCAGAAAGAGATCCACGATTCCACATTCCTCGATTCTCTTTCTGGAAAGGTTACAAAAAGCTTGGGGAACCAGCTCAATTTAGTACACTTTTCATCCTGAGACCGACGGACAGCCGTTAGCGTACAGATTCTAACATTAGAGGATATGTTACGTTCATGTGCTTTAGAATGGGCAGGAAATTGGGATGACTATATATGTCTAGTGGAGTTTGCCTACAATAACAGTTGGCATGCGAGCATTAAATGCGCTCCTTTCGAGATGTTGTATGGTAGGAAATGTCGTGCTCCTATTTGTTGGGATCAGGTTGGTGAACGTATTCTTGAGGGTCCGGAGATGATTGAGGTGACTAATGAAAAGGTCGCCGTCGCCAGGGAAAAGCTTAAGGAAGCTCAGACTCGTCAGAAGAGTTACGCCGACAGGCATCGCAGAGCGTTAGAGTTCCAGCCGGGTGAGCATGTTTTCTTGAAAGTATCACCTACACGTGGAGTCAGGCGTTTTGGTATCAAGGGCAAGCTTAGTCCTCGTTTCATAGGACCGTTTGAGATTCTTGATCGCGTTGGTGAGGTTTCCTATCGTTTGGCGTTACCTCCTCAGCTATCTCATGTTCACAATGTGTTTCATGTATCATTACTCAGAGGTTACAAGTATCATCCTCTTCACGTTATCTCTTATCCATTCGATCAGATCCGTGAGGATTTATCTTACACGGAAGAGCCTGAGTCTATTCTAGACCGTCAGGACAGAGTCATGAGGAACAAGACGATCCCTTTTGTCAAAATTCTTTGGAGGAATCATCCCGAGCGGGAAGCCACTTGGGAGACCGAGGAGTCTATACGGACTTCTTATCCTCATTTTCTTCCATGATCTGGTATGTCCTTTTCAGCTGTATCATGTTTCTAATTCGAGGACGAATTATTCTTTTAAGAGGGGAAGAAGTTGTAAAACCCTAAAATCAGAACAAGTGCAAAATTACCAAAATGCCCCTAATGTCAGAAAATTTAATAAAAGCATGAATAAAATTCAATCAAGTGTTATAAATTATAAAGTACATCATGTGACAAGTATAAAATTTATATAAGATTAAAATATCTTATATTATGCAAGAAAAATAATTATTTCTTATATTTATGCATTTTGCCGAAATTATTATAAGTTAATTACTTATATTATACAATTAAAATATAAAATAAAATAGGGAAATTATAAAATATTTTTAGGAAAAATTAAATCTGATTTTATCCCTTAGAAATACCCAAAATCTCGGCATTTTATGTTGTATATCTTTTTATATACAATTTTCATTTGTAAATATCTTAAAAACCATTTCCAAAACCCTAAACAATTAAAGTGGCGGCTCCATAATTTTTTCAAGGCAAGGAACGATTTTTCTAGGGTTCTTGGGAGTACAAGGGAGCTAAGAAAATTATTGGTTCATTGGTTTGAAGCTTGATTCGATTTATGGTGTTCTTTTGAATTCGAAATACCTAGCCGAACTCAATAATTCATAAAATCATCCATAATTATTCAAGGTATTTTTATAACTCATTTTACATTATATACATCTGATATGTTCATGAGAAAAATTACCATGCACGTTATTTTGATTTATTAAGCTTAAACATGATCTAAACCCTAAATAATTGCAAGAATTGTATTCGGCTCTAAATAAATTTATACTTTCGATTTTATAATTTTTATGACTTGTATCATGTATATTCTCATATAAATAGTTGGCTATAAATTTTTATAAGAGCTCAAATTAATTATTTGGGATTTAATAACTTTGCCGATTTGCGAAATAAAGAGAAAATGAAGCAAATAATTGGAAAACAAATTAGGGTTAGGGTTTTTATATTTTTACCAGGCCTAATACATGCTAATGAATGTATATAAATTGTGTAATTATTGGGGAAAATTTTAATTAGGGTTTGTGCACTTATTTGTTACCCGATTTGAGTTTTAAAAGTATAAGGGGGAGTTTTTGTAATTTCCAGAAAACTTTGGTCTGATTTAAGCATGATATTAAATATGTTATGATCTGAGAAAAATTAGTTGGGGGGTCGAAAATGGTCATTTTGAATATTAGAATAAAGTGTAAACCTGCTATTTATAGAAACCGCTAATTAATATAAACCTGCTATTTATAGAACCTCTAATTATAGAAACCACTATTTATATGAAAACTTTCCTGCTAATTATGGAAACTTACTATATATAGAAAACCTGCTATTATTTAGAAAGTCTATATTTGTGGGAAGTGTATAATTAATGAAAACATATTAAATCAGGAGGTTATCAATTTATGGAAAGTTAATTAAGGAAAGTCAAATTTTGTGGAACATATTTTTGTAAATTAGAAGCAGCTATAATTTGGAAAGTAACCCAATATAATAAGAAATACCTAATCATGAAACATACTAATCAAGAAGTATGTTAATCATGGAACGTACTTAATCAGGAATCATGCGCTAATTATAGAAAGTTACTAAAAATAGAAAGTTACTAAAAATAGAAAGTTACAAAAAAAAATGGAAAGTAACCTTAATCATGAACAAGTAACTTATATATGTCCTTTAACATGTAGATCGCATTAAGCAGGAGTAGCTTCCATCTTCTTATCCATCTCTTTCCGTTACTGCTGGACATAAGGTACGGATATTCCGTCCTTTCAGTAAGGACATTCTTTCTTTTCATGATTCATCCCCAGAACTGCTATGCTTCCCCATTTTTATGTCTTTTGCCATGATCCTTTACATGTTTGATTTCAAGACTTATTCTATTGCCCGAGCTATATATACGCATGACCATGATTTACATGACTTACCACCTAGTCATGGAGGTACCATGACCGTGACACATGAGGCACCTGTGTCACGACTCTTTCGCGTTGAGAGTGATTTCACGCGGCGTCCCTTTTCATGTTACCAGATTATATTTCATGTTTGGCCATTATTATTCAGGGGCGTATGGGTGCATCCTAGTTTACATGTTTACACGTTCATGGTGATTGGTTGGTGTGTGCTCTACATCCCATCACATTGGAGCTGATCCCTCCACCCATATTATTATAAGAGGTCACCCCTCTATTACATGTTGAGGCAGCCCCTCTATTATATGCATGTATTCACGACATTATTATTATGACATGTATGATTATATGAGCTCGTGGGCATTCCTTATTATTTATGTTTATACTATCCATGATATTTCATGACATCTTTACTTCGTATTACCATGCTTTACATGTTTATTTCCTATTCTTCATGACGCATTCTCCAGGTTTCCTCATGACACTTTTGATCTTTCCGCTACTTTGTATTTACTATCCAGGATTCATACTTATTAATTACATTGTTATTATATCCGTTCACTGAGCGTTATGCTCAGCCGTATTTTCTTTCTCTTTCTTATACGGCAGGTATCTAGAGGGAGATTGGGCATGAGAGAGTGTGTGCTTAGGAAGTGACCTATTTAGCTTCCTTTCTTTATATCGCAGACATTTTGATGTGCTATACTATCTTGGACACATGTTTCGTCCTTTAGACTTCTTTTACGTTATTCATGTTGATCTCATAATTGGGAGCCGATGTTTGATTCCGGCTTTCCACCTTGTCCTATGTTATCATTTATGACTTTATGCCTTTATTATGCTTTGATATGACACCATGATTATGACGTTTCGGCCTCCTTTCCGGAGTGGGTCGTTACAATTATGGTATCAGAGCTAAAGGTTTCGACCTGTAGGCTCTAAAACTTGACCTGTGAGGATTGGGTAGACATTAGGTTCCTTCAGAATCGACGTTTATCTTCTGTCGCGTTTTGACCTTTTAACCGTTTAATCATTAAACCCTTTTTGCAAATGTCAGATGGTGAACACTCGTACCGATGCTGAACTCGCTGCGGCCGTTCAGGCAGCCGTGGATGCCATGCTCCCACAGATTCGCGAGCAGGTTCGCGAAGAGTACCGCACTGGTGCTGTAGCTTCGGGTAGTAATCCTCCACCAGTCACTATTCATACTTGGCTTGAGCGCTTCAATAAGCAGAAACCCCGTTCGTTCGAGAAGGCAGTAGCCCCTGTTGATGCTGAGAATTGGATCTCCCATATGGAGAAGATCTTCGACGTGATGGATTGTAATGATGCTTTTAAGACCAGATTGGCTGTGTATAAGTTCGAGGGTGACGCGTTGGCTTGGTGGAAGGCCTATAAGCAGGCCAAAGGAGGAGATGCGTGGGTCCTTACTTTGACTTGGGCAGCTTTCAAAGAGCTGTTCTTTCTTCAGTTTTTCCCTCGAGCCGAGCAAGAGCGCTTGAAGAGGGAGTACCATTCCATCCGCCAAAGGGCGAGTGAAAATAGTACTGAGTACATGCAGCGTTTCCTCCGCCTAGCTGGTTTTCTTGGACAGGCTGCTGGTACTGCAGAAGAGCAGGCAAAGAACTTTCGTTGGGGTCTTCATAAGTCAATCCTTGACCATGTCATGTGTATACAGTTTACGGATGTTGCTCAGGTTGCTGATGCTGCTCGCAACCTGGAGATCCTCCGTGACCGAGAGGATTATGAGAGGTCTGACCGTTCAGACAAGAGGTAAACTTTCAGTAATCGAATCTTTGAGACCTTATTCCATGTTTTATCATCCTTATCTTTATATCATGTGCCACCCAATTATTCTTTCAGGCACAAGAGTGGAGACCGTTATCACCCGTACAGTCAACAGGGTAGTCACAAGAGTCACGGTCAGAGTGATGACCGACAGAGATCCGACAGGCAGGGATCTGACAGACAGAGCGGTGGTAGTAACTACCGTAATAACAATAACAACAACCACTCTCGTGACAACAACAGGTCAAATCTTAATCGTTATCGTCTTTATCTGTTATAGGATATGAATCTAACATCACGTCATGGTAACAGGAATTCTGGTGCTGGACACGACCAAAGGAACAGAGGTCAGCAATCCCATCGATCTACCAACTCGGGTAAATCATTTGAAATAACAAGTTTATTCTCTATATGTCTCAAAGTTCATGTCTCACGATCTATCATTGAATCAGGTTCCCAGCAGTCCAGGGTACCCTCTGAGGGTTATACTCACCCTGTTTGCAACACATGTGGACGTAGACACCCAGGAGAGTGTCGTCGTGCTGCTGGTACTTGCTTCAAATGTGGCCAGGCTGGTCATCTTCAGCGGGACTGCAAGAAGAACATTGGTGCTAGTTCGTCTGGTCATGCTGACAAGAAGCCAGACGCATCAGGCCGTGTCTTTGCACTTACTCAGGATCAGGCCGCCAATACTTCAGGTACCATCACTGGTGCATTATTTATATTCGGACGTGCAGTGTTTGTTTTATTTGATACGGGTGCGACACATTCTGTGATATCTACCAAGTTTGCCTCATGTTTTACTATGACACCTATATTACTTGATCATGTATTATGTATATCCACGCCCATGAAAGACTCCGCACGTATTACCCATGTATATAGAGATCTTCCTCTACAGTTTGATGACAAGATTCGTTCAGTTAATGCACTTCCCTTGGATATGTGTGAATTTGACATAATTCTGGGTATAGACTGGTTAGCAGCACACCGTGCTACGATTGACTGTCATTCCCGTCGTGTTATATTCGGCGATATTCATGCTCCTGAATTTATTTATCATGGTTCCTTACCGGGAAAATCTATGAAGATCATTTCCGCTTTAAAAGCACGTACCTTACTATCGCATGGCTGTGAAGGTTTTCTGGCTACCATTCATGACACGACTTCTGACGTTTCTTCTATTCATGATCAGCCGATTGTTTCCGAATTTCAGGACGTATTTCCGGAAGAACTTCCAGGAATACCTCCTATTCGCGATGTTGAGTTTAACATTGAGCTTATTCCCGGAGCTGAGCCAATCTCCAAAGCTCCTTATCGCATGGCACCGATTGAGTTAAAAGAGTTGAAGGATCAGTTACAGGAGTTGTTGGAGCGAGGTTTTATTCGCCCGAGTGTATCGCCATGGGGTGCACCGGTTCTGTTTGTCAAGAAGAAGGACGGTAGCATGAGATTATGTATCGACTACCGTGAATTGAACAAGATCACCATTCGTAATCGTTATCCCCTTCCACGTATCGATGATTTATTTGATCAGCTTCAGGGCGCTAAACATTTTTCCAAGATTGATTTACGATCTGGTTACCATCAGTTGCGAGTGAAAGAGCAGGACATTTCCAAGACTGCTTTTCGCACACGTTATGGTCATTATGAATTCTTGGTTATGCCTTTTGGTCTCACGAATGCTCCAGCTGTATTTATGGACTTGATGAACCGAGTTTTTCATGAATTCTTGGACAAGTTCGTCATCGTGTTCATTGATGATATTCTGGTCTTCTCTAAGTCTAAAGAAGAACACGAGGAGCATCTCCGCACTGTTCTACAGATTTTACGACAGGAGAAATTATATGCCAAGTTTTCGAAGACATTACAGATCCAACAATCTCGCAATGAACATGGCACTCGCTCTAATGGCTAGGATTCAAAACTAATACTACTCAACACCATCGAAACAACAACCAGCGAATTCATCTAACCCTCGGAATCGGCAGATTGCTCAACCGGTATGAATATGGGTCATGACAGACAGATGCAGAGGTTTGGAGCTAATGTGGAATCAGTTAGACAGTATGCTGGGTAGAATGTTTGGGTATCAAAATGGGTATAATGTAGTATAACAGAATGTCGGGAATCAGGTTGTTTCAAGATGCAGATCAGAATCAGAAGGGCAATTGGTGTTCAGAATATTGGGAATGGAAATGTTGGTAGCAGCACGGCTCTGAGGGTAAATGCGCCTGGAATATGGTACTCAGCATAAGGTGTTACAACTGCAGAGGAATGGGTCATCTTGCTAGGAACTGCACAGTCAGACCAAGGAGAAGGGATGCTGCTTATCTTCAGACTTAGTTGCTGATTGCTCAAAAGGAAGAAGCAGGGATCCAACTCCAAGCTGAAGAGTTTGATTTGATGGCTCTGCAGGCGATCTTGATGAAATTGAGAGTCAATGCAAACGACATTTTTGTGGCTTTAACTTGCAGCAAGTCATCGCCATCGGGGTACTCAAACTGACAAAGCTCCCATCTATGATTCAGACAGATCAGTTGAGGTACACAACTATGACAACTGCTATGATAATGAGATATTTAATATGTTTACTCAAGAGGAGCAGTATACTGAGCTACTCGAACCCATTCCTGAACCACACCAAGAACAACAGAATGATAGTAATGTTATTTCTGATTTCTCGAGTGTGGAACAGGAGGGGGAACAGTAGATCAACATCCTGCAACTGTTGAGGAAACACGTGCTTACTTTGAATCATTATATAATAATTTAGCACTTGAAGTTGAAAAGGTCAACTCGGTAAATCAGAAAATGGACAGAAACAAATGCTGTATTTTGACCACTGAGGCTTGCTAGATAAAAAAATCAAGAAAAGTGTTTGTGAAATTAAGTCAAGAAAAATAGACAAACTTGAAAGATGTTATCAAAGTTCGGTTTATCAAGAACAAATGGTCTTACAAAAAAGATAAATGCTCTTCAATTTAAAGTTTTCCGGTAAACAAATAACGACTTTGATTGAGGAATTTCAAATTTAAGTAAACAGCTTTCAACGGAAGAAAATCAACTGTTTCTTCCTTCTGAAGAAAAGAAAAATTTGAAGTCTGATTCAATACGCGAAGACGAGCTTTCTGATAAACAAATCAACTGAGTAATAAGAAAAGACTTAGATAAAATTTTGGTTAAAACGGTCACCGATCAAACGAAGCACATGCTTTCACCTAAGCCAGACTCGTTTTACCACACCGAACAGAAAATGGCTTGTGGTTACAAAATCCTGTTTATCTCAAGCAAGCTCAGCGAAAACAAACAAAGTTTACAATGGCTAAGTGTTACTTAGAAAAAGCATGATCCTCCTGTTGTGCATGATTCGGAGGAGACACTGCAACTTGCTCAAGAGAGTCGCTTAAAAATGAAACAATTGAACAAAGAAATAAAACCGCCAAACACACAAAGATTATCTCTTTCGGGATTTTTTTGTTTCTCAAACGGCCCAAGACACAAGAAGAGGTGTATGTTGTAAACTACTCCAAAACGGCCACTGTTTCAAAATTGATTTCAAACCAAATGAAAAATTTTGGATGACACTTACTAAGTGTTGCACGAAAATTTCTAAATGAGGTAAAAAGCACCATTGTGACTCTTCAACGTGTTGTCAAACATAGAATGACTTTAGATACACACAATTGGTCGTCCAGTGCTCATCAAGAGATTCACAAAATTTTAAAAGAAGAAATTTTTCCTATCATCAACCAAGTGGATTCTAGACTTCAAAATTTTGAAATACAATTTTTGAAAGAAGCAGCCAAATTTGTTCGAGATTTTAAATCTCTTGCAAAAGAAGCTGATGAATCTCTTGCTAAGCACAAGACATGGATGTGGAAATTGAGCGTCTCTTGAAGCAGTTGTCAGTCAAGACATATGTCTATTGTGAAAATACATCGTGTAGATTCATCAATCGCCAAACTGAGCGTGACCGTACGAAAGAACGACATGAAAACTGTAATCTAAAAAGGGAAATGAATACTAAACGTTGGAAATGATTGTACAAAAAGTGTGAAGAATGGCAAATTTGACAAAATTCGTACGATAAAGCTTACAATGACATGCAACAAAAGATCAAACGATTGCAAGCTCAGTTGGGAGATCTCAAAGGGTAAAAGTAAGGATACTCTATGTGTATCAGATACCCTTGATCCTTTGTCTCAGAAACTAGAAAAATGAATATGAATTAGAGTTTCAGGTTCGGAATTATGAAAGGAAAGTTGCTCACCTTAGACACATACAAAACCTGTTTGACTCTATTTCTGTGACACGTGCTCAAACTAAATCTATAATTGACTCTTTGCAACACAATTACATATACATCTATGTAAACGTGCTAAGCTTAGAGCCCAGTTATTTGATAAAGTTTTCTACGCAAGTGACACAACCAAAGGCACGACATGAAATTACTAAGTTTTGCAAATCAAAAGGTTATAAGGACAAATGATTTGTCAAAATCCATCACTTCAAACTCGGTCCTACACCACAAGAATAAAAAAATGTGATGCCCCAGGAATGTTTAGATTAATCCTTTCAATGCCTTTTAGGGAAGAAAAGTATGTACCCTAACAAAGTTAGAAGCAAGCGTTAGGACAACTCCATCATCCGTTTTCACAACCTCATGTCGCACTAAGAAAGATGTTAATTCGGACTTCAAATGGTTTATCTTCTACAGGAAGTAGACAACACGCTAAGACCGATAAGGCCACAGCCTCGGGGGGGGGGAAGCAATACAAAGAATGATAGGGTCCCTCTGCGTCCTAAGAGTAGTTGCAACAAACGAAAGAGTTGAAGTAGGATAGACACCATAGAAATTTTACTGCTTTCTAAAAATAAAGAAACATATGTCACTAATGTAGAACACGTTAGCTTGATAAACGAAGGAAAATCTGAAGTTGTTGTGCTATGTGTAAGCAATGTTTAATTACTGCTAATCATGATGTCTGTATGCTTAATTATGGTAATGACCATAACTCTCGGGCAAGAAACAAAAGGCAAATGTTTCAAACATTGAAAATCAAAGAAACAAAAGCCAAAGGTTAAGAAACCTAAGAAAGTAGGCTCCAAATAAAGACTTGCTTCACCTATGCCTAGTAAACCAGATTTTTGCCTTAGAGTGACACCAATTGGAAGATTTTTTGAGCACTAAAGGTAAAATAATCAATCCGTGATCTGAGAGTCAATCTGACTGCTCAATTGGTGATAATCTTGTACATCTAACCCTTCGAACCTACAATCAAACGGTTTCCAATTCCATTCTTTTCTTGATGGGGGGGTGGGGGGGGGGGGGGGGGGGTTTGTGGGGGGGGGTTTTATCCAAATTTGTTTATGGTGCGTCGATCCAGGTTGCGTCCAAGCAATATCACCGGGAACCTTAAAAGCTTCTCTCAATTTCGTCTGGAAGTTTTGGAACTGTTCACTTGGAAATGATCAGGTTCTGGCAATTTGGGTTTACGGTGATCTTCAATGGGGAAATATGGTTGATCACCAAGGGTTTATTTCGTGAGGGCTTGGCACAATCTTCTCGGTTGGACAGTTCTGTGATTCAGATTTAGAGGTTGCTTTCAGAAGGAACTCTTGTTTTGTCAGAAATCTTGATGGTGTTGATTTGCTGCAAGGAAACCGTTCAACAAACCTTTACACCATCAATCTCCATGAAATGGCCTCTGCATCCCCAATTTGCCTCATGGCTCGAGCAACTTCTACCAAGTCATGGTTATGGCATCAACGTTTAAACCCACCTCATATTTGACACCATCAATGACCTTGCACAAAAACGACCTTGTATCCCGTCGTCCATAAGTCAAATATCAGAAAGAGCACGCGTTGTCCCTCTTGTGAGCACGAAAAAGCAAAAGGCGTCTACCCACCAAACCAGTGCCATATTCGAAGCGGAGGTACACACGTCGTCATAGGATTTGGTGGTCCAAATGAGAATTGCCCAGCATAAATGGAAGAGCGACTATGTGTTGGTGAGTGTAGACGATTACTCTCGTGACACTTGGTACATTTTCTCAGATCAAAAGATGAACACCAGAATGATTAAAACCGGCCCTGAAGCGAATTACTGTCTTCTCAGTCACCTGTCATCATCATAAGAACCGATTAACGAGCACAGAATTCAAAATATCAAATCCATAAGAATACTTTGATAGTGTTGCATCACTCACCAAGCGTCTTCGGTCCGAACACCTCAACTAAAATAAGTAGTGGAACGAAGAAATCGGACGTTTAGTTTGAGGCGCTAGAACAATGTTGATTTTCTCTCGTGCACCATTATTCTTATGGCTAAAGCAATTGCTACTGCGTGCTACACTCAAAACCGCTTCATCATTCACCGTCGATTTAACAAACACCATTACGAGCTCATTAACGGATAAAAAAACCGGAATATCACCTTTCTACATGTAGTCGGGCTCTACTCTGTTATCGCCAGAATGATCGTGAAGATATCAGGAAGCTTGGTGCAAAAGGTGGTATTGGCTTCTTCATTGGTTATTCTGTTAATTCCTGTGCGTATAGGGTCAACAACCGAAGGACAAAGAAAATCATGGAGACAATGAATGTGTCATTTGATGAGCTTTCAGCAATGGCTTTTGAACAAAGCAGTTCAAAACCCGGGCTTCAAAGCATGACTTCTGGACAAATCAGTTCAGGACTCGATCTTACTTATGCTCCGTCAACAATAACAACTCAAAAACCAACTGAAGGTGATCTGGATGTACTGTTCGAAGCTATGTATGATGATTTTATTGGTGGTCAACCGTCATCTGCTCCAAGAACTACTCCGGCTGCTCAAGCACCTCAAGTTCTTCAGACTCCATCGGCAACTACAACAACAGCAGACTCATCACCGACACCAATAATTGCATCCTCTCAAGCTACAGATCTTTCAAATACTTCACAGGATGTTGACGAGCTGTCATACAAAACATGTTTCACATCCAAACCGCAACAATTGCTGACAATGTTCCAAATGCTATGTTCGATGCAACTACGTTTGTAAATCCCTTTGCTACTCTCTCCACAAGTGATGTTGAATCTTCATCCTCACAATATGTGGATCCATCGAACCAATTTTTTCATGCATACGTTTACCACCATACCCTCATGAATTTCCAATGGACTAAGATCACCCTCAGGAACAAGTGGATCGGAGAACCCTCACTCGACCAGTTTTGACAAGGAATCAACTGCGATCTTGATGTGACATGTGCATGTACGCATTAACTGTTAGCACTATGGAACCAAGAAATGTCAAAGAGGCTATGACCGACCCTGCATGGATTGAATCAATGCAAGAAGAGCTTCTCCAGTTCAAAAGGCTTGATGTATGGGTGTTAGTTTCACTCCTAGATAACATAAAACCCCTTACATTAAATTGGTTATTCAAAAACAAGCATGATGAAAGAGAACACGGTCATCCGAAACAAGTCCTCGTCTGTTGTAGAGGGTACCGCCAGAGGAAGGAATAATTTTGAAGAATCCTTCGCTCCTGTTGCTAGAATGGAAGAGCTATCAGGATGAGTTTTGCATATGCAGAACACAAATCGTTCACTGTGTATCAAAGACGTGAAAACTGCTTTCGCAGGGTACGCTCAAAGAAGACGTGTACGTGTGTAACCTGAAGGTTTATCGATGCTGACATCCAGCCATGTCTTCAAGTTAAAGATGGCTCTATAGGGGTTTTTAAGCAAGCACCAAGGGCATGGTACGATGAATTGTCAACGATTCTACCTACAGAATCGACTTCTTCAAAGCACAATTTGATCCAAAGTTGTTTATTAAGACGCTTCGAGACGACATCTTTAGTGGTATACATGTCGATGTTAAGATATATCTTTGGTTCCTACACACCAAGTATAACCCAACTATTTTCTGACCTCATGAAAAGCCGCTTCGAAATGTCATGATGGGGAATACGTGTTTTCTTGTTTACCAAGTAACCAAATCCCCCGTGGCATCTTTAAAAACCAGTCCAACTACTGTTAGAAATCCTTAAAAAATATGGAATGGAAGCTTGTGAATCCCGTTGGTGTACTCAATGGAGATCAAAGACAAGCTGACCTTGATCAAAATGGTGTGTCTCCAGGTCCGAGTTAGCAACAAAATAAGCGTAGCATGATTGGTGCTCCTAAGTTGTATCTTACGTCTAGCAGACCGGACATTGTACATGCTACTTTTATGTGCTCGGTACCAGGCTAAGCCAACCGAGAAGCACTTCAAGGAGGTTAAAAGGATCTTTCGTTATCTTTTCCGAGGAAGTGTGAATACGGGTCTTTGTAGACGAAGG
Organism: Tanacetum coccineum; assembly: GCA_026074375.1. Taxonomy (NCBI): domain Eukaryota; kingdom Viridiplantae; phylum Streptophyta; class Magnoliopsida; order Asterales; family Asteraceae; genus Tanacetum; species Tanacetum coccineum. The sequence goes on from BQNB010031327.1 coordinate 25,844, forward strand.
ATTCTGGTAGTGAACTAACTGAATTTTTCAATCTTGACTAGGCGGGATGTAAAGACACTTCAAGAGTACTTCCGTTGAGCTCAATTCTTAGGCGAAAAGTTGTTAGCTGTCCTCAAAGAAACAAGACTGTACTGCGCCTGTCTACCGCGGAAGCAAATATGTGTCTCATCCGTTTGCTGGCCCAATCCTTGGGTTGCGGACACAGTTAACGGACTAGGCTTTCACTCACCAAGATTCCAATCTACTGTGTTCCGAAATCAGCCATAGCCATATCCTGCAACCCGGTCCAACACTCAGAGAAACAAAACACATCCTGTCCCGCTACCATTTTCATAAAGAACACGTGGAACAGGGTACAATTTGAACCCTGTATTTTGTAAGACGATACCAACGGCCGACCTCTCACCAAGCTCTTCCATAGACGATTCAACGCTTTGGTTCGTCGCCTTGTATGCGCAGTTTATCTCATTAAATCTTAAAGAACTTGAACGTCTTGCCAAATCTCGATAATTCTTAGTATATATCTTATCAAGAAATACAAAATACAAAACCAAGAAAAAGAAAATACAAAATATAAAACCTATAAAAGCAAATACAAAATCGAAAAAATTTACAAAAATACAAAAAGAATCTTCTCCTGACATGTCTCTCGACAAGTCGATAACAATTGCGCACCTAGAAATGTTGATTAATATTAACACAGGTGAATAAATAAAGTTTCGAGCGAGAGTTCAAATGTTTCAAAACATGTCCTTCATTTTTCTTCTACACTTCCTAAGTAAATGTCAGCTTAGGACTCGGTCTCCAGAAGAAGGAAAAGGTTCATTTATGTTACATTTATCCTAAACAACGGGAAGCTCATATCGCTCGTCGTGACAATGTCATATAAACATTCAAAGTTTTGAATGCTCAAGAAAGTTTTAAGAAAATGATGTAAATCAGATATATCTCACATATTTTTCCTGTTGACACAATTTTTCAAGACATTCTCAAAAAAAAAATTTTTCAAATTCTTCAAAATTTGTGCTCACAAACTCCCTACTCCCAAGTTTTCAATCTAATTCTACAATTGAGGGGGAGTTTAATAATATGGATTCATTCTGCATGCACTCCGTTCTCTCCATACTTGGTTATAGCTCTGTGAATTCCAGACATAACTGTTTTTTGAATTCACTAATTGGGTCAAAAATTGTAATCACATAATGCAATTTTTGAGGGGGCAGAATAGTGATTAAAATAGTGATCATACGATTAATAACGATACGATCTTCAATCTATAAGTGCTTTCCTTAACTCGCATGTGCTAAACGCTTTCATAAAAGGGTTGCATATGTGTAGGGGAGCTTTTTGTAACTCTGGAAATACTCAATGTACTCAAATGATTTCTCAGACACTTGATTGATTATTCATCCAATGGTTTTATGGATCATTTTTTTTTTTTTCCTTCAGGCATATCTCAAAGCCCGAACCAACTGTTATATCGCAGGAGTAATAAGGCATTTAAGGTTAGGAATATTGTTCCATGATCCAGCCAGAACCGTAGGGATCTACCCAGGAACTTTCCCTAGATAGAGTAGAAGTCCTAGTATGAATTGAAAAAAAAAAGGATAAAGTAATTGGGAAAAAATGTTATCAAGGCATGATTATCACCTGAACAATCCCAACAAGGTGATAATGAGGGACGCGTTGTTTAAAATTGGAAAGGGGTTGAAGAATGAAAAAGAATTGTAAGGATAAAACTAATTGGTAAGACTGTCGTCAAAAGTAGAGTCCTTTTTGGGTTGCCCTCAGTGAACCGTTAAGAGAAATAATAAAGGAGAGATAATATTAATTAGAATTAATATTATATGTATAATTAATTGGTTTATTAATTTATTAATAGTTGGTAACTTAATTAGAAGCTAATTATAAAGAAACATTGGCTGAATATGAACTAATACAAGGTGTATTAAGTTAAACGGGTCGGGAAGACCCATAAGGGACCCATGGGACGTTTTTTTGGGATCCTACATCCCTCCAAAAAGCTATTCCAAGTCCCTTCCTTTCTATATAAATAGAGGGGCATGCCAAGGCTTTATTTGCTCATTCGTAGTACATCATTATACAACATTTGGTATCATTAAGTCCTACGCATTATCCTTGTGATAATTGCCAGAACATCAGAGTGATACTCTTTAGTATTCACAGTGAAGATGGAAATCCTTCTTGAGCCAACATCAAACAAGCTCTTGGTAGGTGACTTGCGAGATTCTATATGAATCAAACTTGTGTCAACTGGAAAGAAACGATGGTGCGATTCTACATGAATCAAACTTGTTCCAGTAATATGAATTGACGACTCAATCAGAAAGATAGTAACTATCTGATTCACTCTTACCGTGTTGTCTGCTTTGAGACGCTCCGGTAACGAGAACGGCTAGTGCAGCTGCGAAACCCTGTCAAGGAGATTCTTTTGAATTCTACCTGATCACAGGCAGTATTTATACTGATTAACGGGGAACCGTGGTTATTGCAACCATATTCGACGAAGTGACAAAGACACTTTCGTCCATATATGTTTATCTCTAACCTATACTTGCAGGTTTTCCTGACGGTAGCAGCTTCTAGTCCATGACGAGTCAAGATTCAAGACCTCATGCTCAATCCACAAAGATTAATACATGATGAAAGCTCAAACTATCAAAGTCTTCCGCAATCTCTGATGAACAAGCACTTCCTCATAAGAACATTTTGTGGTACAAGTAATCATGTTAAAAGAAAATGTTGAGGGAGATTGTTAGCAAGCTTTCAAGATCTTGAGCATGAGGGTGGAGACACAAGATCGCAAGGCGGCATAAAGATTCAAGGATAAAGATTTAGAGATCTCAGTAGTCAAGACAAATCAAGGCCAAAGACCACGATATCAGTATTTTGTCAAAGAATATCAAGTTAAAGATCAAGATCCAAGATCACAAGCATGCAAATGGAACTTCAAAAGGAATTCCCAAGAATACAAGGCTCCAAGACTCAAGACGTCACAAGAAGGATCCACAATTGAATGACCACCCCTTAGGGGGAGATTGTTAGCCGTGTATTTATTAAAGTGATGGTCATTAAATATTTCCGAGCCTTGTATAAGTAAAACGTAGTTTACGGGAATTTTATTTAAGCTAGTTGGGCCTAGTTGTCGGGCTCAAGCCCGTTTGTATTAAGTCCGGCTCAACACAAAGCCCACAAGAATAGTCCACTCTTGTAACTATATAAAGCCCTCTCCAAGTGTGGAGATGGTGTTGCTTCTCATTTTTCTTTGTTTTTTACTTCTCTCTCTAGTTCTTTCTCTCTCTAAAATATTTTTCTTATTTTTGTGTTTGGTGATGAAATGATATCCTAACAAGTGGTATCAAGAGCCAAGGTTGGGTGTTGTGATTTGTTTGTGGTAATTTGTATTGAGCTTTATTTTTCTATTTGAACTCTATACACGAATTTGTCAAAGAAAAAAAAAGGGGTGCGTTGACATAATTTGTTTATACACGTTTTTGTCTTTGGGCCTAATGTTCACAATTTTTTGGGCTTATTTTGCTTGGAAAGAAAAGGATTATTTCGAGTTCAACACAACTTCTCACATCTTATTTAAGAACTTAAAGTCACGTTGGCTTATTTCTAAGCTTATTTGAAGTCGTCGTCTTGGCTTAGTCGTGGTTTTAAGAGCTTATTGAAGTTTTTTTGGGTTGACTTATCTTTGTGTGTACACGGTGTGGAAAAGAAGAAAGACGCACTCGTGATTAAAATATGTGTATAATAATAACCGTGATTACTAGGACTCATATACCCCGCCCAAACGTGCGAAACAATTTGGAATACCGAAGCATATTTTGAGGGGGAGCGTTTCAAAAATAATCGAGGTACTAAACGCTTAGATATTTGTATCATAAGTACCTTAATTGAATTTTCAATTGGTTTTATGGAAAGGAGAACATTGCCAAAAAGACCGACCATGGAATTTTACTTAATTGGAGTCATTAAAGGTGGTTAAGGTAAGGTACTATTCAATGATCAATCTATAACCCGGAGGGATTCTACCAAGGGACAACCCATAGTTAGTGTAGAAGTCCTTAGGTATGATTTGTTAAAAGGAGTAAAACGAGAATAAGGAAAAGTGTCCGACTGAGATGGAGTATAGGAATAACCCAACAAGGTTCTAGTTCATGAATTCTCGGTAAGCACTGAAGGGGTTGAAGAATTAAAAAGAATTGTAAAGATAAAGGGTGTAAAGAAAGAAGTGGCCCCCCCCCCCCCTCCCATACCAAATTAGGCAGAATCGGGCAATTACTTGCTGCCAGATCACTAAGATGATTGCTGACATTGAAGATCGTACATGCATGGGACTAGTGATGCAATGCACAACCCTCCTCGCCACTCAGAATCTGTCAAAAGATTTCTGTTTCATTATATGGACACTAAACACGTTATCTATTGACTTTTCACTCTGAGTTAGTTGATATTGAATAGGTGGCAGTCAGCTCCAGCCTCCGATTACTAGAACCAAAAACGCCTATTGAGTTAGAGCCAAGAGTCGTAATTATCTCATTAGGACGTGTCCAATTCTTCTAGTCTACACAACAACTTTAAATATAACACCAAAAAATATAATTTACCCCCCCCCCCCCCCCCCCCCCCCCCCCCCCCCCCCCCCATTTTCCGTTTTTTCTTCTGGAAACAAGTCGTTTATATCCTAAGAGTTCCTACGCATTATCCTTGTGTTTTTGCCAGAACATCGAGTTGAAACGATGATTTTTCAAAATGAAGATGAAAATCCTGCTTAGAGCAACATCAAACAAGCTCTAGGTAGGTGACGTGTGCGATTCTACAAGAATCAAACTTGTGTCAACTAGAAAGAAACGATGGTGCGATTCTGTGTGAATCAAACTTGTTCCAGTATAAGAATTGACGGTTATTGATCATTTGATAAACAATCAAATCTTTCGATGATGTTACTAATATTTTCATAAGAAACATTAGGACTGACTTTTCAATCTATTTTCTCTTTATTACTAAATGTTTCATTTACCGGGATTTCTTAAAGTATGGAGATGGAGATGGAAAATTCGCCTGCACTTCAGATATCAAGTGAATAACCGAATGCTCAGGACACAACTCAATTGTTATGAAGTTATGAAAGGACATCATATGGTGTCATATGCTTACGCAAACTTGACATCCATGTTATTTCTTCACAGTGCACAAGATGGCGATCCATTTCAAGATGATGTAAGATTTATGTTTGGGCGATGATCTTAAGGAAAGCTCAAGATCCAGTCAAAGACATGTCTAGACGAATCTAATATCACTTATCCTAATGTACAAGATATCAATGTCTTCGAGCTAAAGCTGAAAGTGATTAAGTTGGATTTTCAGGGAGTGCTCCCTTAGGGGGAGTTTGTTAGATATTAGAAATGACTCGGTCACCCGTGTATTTTACTGTTTATTATAGCTGTAGTTTAATAGATTAATAGTAAGTTTTTTGGTTTTAACGTCGCGGTAGAATACCCAGGTATATTGTAAAAGTAATATTTAAGCCTCTTCCAACTTTGGAAGAGGCAAGCTAGTCATTACTTTCCTTTAATAAAGAAACACATTTTCTCTCTCTAGAAAACTCTCTCAAGTGTTTCTCTCTCTAGAAACTAGCCAAATCCAATAATCGACCCCGTGTTATGATATATGATATGCCACACTTTGGTTCAGGAACTTATTGATGGATAATACTTCAATTGAAAATATTATTTGTTGGTGTTCTTTTACTAATTTTGTAAAATTTTAATTTTTTATATTCACAATTCAAAGAAATTCGAAAAATAGGTAAGAGGCAAATATTTTTAGTACTTTTTCATATTTATTTAACTTTTACTTATAACTAAAAAAGAAAAGAAAATATGCTTTTGCTTTTTTATATTTTTAATTTTTTTGTATTTTTTATTTTCTCAAAAAGCGTAACTTTTGAAGACGAAAGGTTCTCCAAATCACGATCGACAAACTGCTAACGAAGGAATCTTAATCACAAATCCCCGGCAACGGCGCCAAAAACTTGATGTTTATAATTTTAATACGTAATAATATCCGAAGTATAGAAAATTCCAAAACTACCCTTGAGGACAAAGGTAGTAGGAAAAATCTTACAAAAATACTACACGTTTAACCGGTAAGTGATTACCGGGTCGTTTTCCCAAAGATTTATGAATTTGAGACTTCGTTTGTTTTTTTTGGACAATGATTTGAATTGGTTCGATGATGATTGTTTTATACAATCCCCCCCCCCCTCCCATCCCCCCTTCCCCCATAATGTGAGCAAATAAAGGGCATAATTAAATTAATTACGAAAAAGCGATAACGGAATTAAGAAAAATGAAAACAAATATGCACTGTTTATTAAAATTAAACCTAAATGATTTTCTAAACTATTTCTAATCTGATGATTATTTATTAATGGAAAGCTAAGGAAATACTAAAACGAGAGTGATTTAAGCTAAAGACGAAGAAAACGAGAACGGGGATCGAATCCCGTTCTTTAAAAATTGAACTTTCAAAATATTAACCCTACGAAAGTAAATTTCAACCTAAACCTAGAATATGATAAAAGAAAATTTTATAAAAAAAATATTTTTTTGATTATTTTTCTATTTTTTATAATTTTTTAAAGTTTATAATAAAAAAATGATTAAAAATACTAAATTAAACTCTAAAAATCTAGAAAAATCACAAAATGTGTAAAATTGAAAGACTGATTAACTAAAAATTAGAACAGGAAATGAGCTTAACTGAAAAGCTCAAAAAGCTTAAAAATAAGCTACGGTTTATATTAAAGAAAAGGAAATGAAAAAGGTGGTAAAAGGAAAGTGTAGGCAAAATTCAACGGATGAGCTATTGAAGCACAATGGTTACTATGTGTTGAGTGTGGGACGTGTGTGTGTGGAACAGGAGGTCATGGGTTCGAATCCATGGCCTCTTGTTTTTATATTTTTTTTATTTTTGAAAATTTTTGGAAACAAAGTTGTAAAATAACTAGGAATGAACAAAATTTGTGAAGACAAACTTTTTGAAACTTATCAAATAAGCTAGAAATTGGCTTAACTTTAGACATAAAAGACTAAACTACTATTTTGGACTTTTTTCAAAACTTAATGGACTCAAAAGCTGAAATAAGAAAAAAACCTTAAGAAGAGAATTAACTACTACCACCTAAAAATCAGATTTATGCTAAAAAAACATAAGTTAAAAGAACAACAATAAGCTGGAAAATCAAATAAGCACCTCACTAGTATTGGAGAACCAATCAGTCCGAGAGGCAACTTTAGGCTTAATTTTCTATAAGATATAAGTAAACTTAAGACAAAATGGCTAATACAAGCTTAAAGTTTAACTTCCAAAGTTCATAAAACAGCTTCTAAAAATCCTTTTAAAGATCAATTGCTTAATGAAAAAATTTAAATAGAAATGTTTATACTCAGAACTGAATAAGTGTGTTTTTGGTTCACTTAAAAGATAAAAAGCTAATTTGCAGCTTAAAAACAGATGGCTCAATGAGCTTATTTTTAAAAAGCAAGTTTAAACAATTGTGAACTACCTATAAACCTGTTATGTACTAATATTAAAAAACTAATTATACTTTAACCTCTGTAATGTTTTTGAAAAGTGCACTCTTGACTATTTTCCACCATCTCGATCGCATATGGACACTTAACTGTCCAAAACTCAAATACTATCAAATTGCCAGGTTTAAGGAAACCTGTTTCTATATCTTTGAATACCTTAAGCGGTACAAATTGTGCAATGAATTACTCTAGAAAGACCTAGCTTAAAATCTTATTAATTTTGAACTATGGTGACAGACTCTATCACTATTTAACCAAGCTAAAAAATATGAATTAAATCTACAAATTTTAAATTTTCTCCTTTATAAACCATCATAAATGGAGTTTAGAATCAATTTTAAAGAAAAAAAGTCTTCAGACGTATTAACTTTAGTTAATACAGGCTTGAACCAAAATACCCCTTTTAGTGTCTCACAAACTTTTTTTCAGCTATAATTTTCTGAAATTTTAAGAACAAATTCCTTAATACCAGATATTAATAAGCTACTAGCAGATTAATAAGCAAACAAATCTAAAAGTAAAAATAAGCAGGAACTATAAGCAAACTATTAGCTAATTTTTTGGTTTTTTAAAATGATTTATGACAAAATAAGAGCAGATATGATTTTATCTAATATGTAAACACAATAAGCATATAAAACTATTATAATAAGCAAAATAAGCTAAAATAACATAATTAGCAGATAATTAAACTATATTAAACTAATGTGCAATAGAAAAGATGTAAATGAAATAATTACTTAAGCCTGTGCTCTAACACAAGGCTATATAAAATAAAACTCAATTATGCTATCAACTAGCTCCAGCTTATTAGTGATAAGCTGGTAGGGTCTGGTAGTCCTCCATGTAGGTTCCATGATCATTTCATATTTACAACACTTACAATGATGTGTAGAATCAAGATGCAGAAAATTAAAAACTTTATTGATGATTGAAAGAAAAAACCCTTTTGGTGGCTAGAAACCCTCACAATATTATAATTACTAGCTATAATGTCTAACCTAATTTTGACTAAACTAGGTGTATTTATACTAAAAAGGTTCTGCCCATTCTAGCTTTTGTTGGGCTTTCGGGCTTTTTTCTTTGTCAGCCCAATGACATTATTCCATTAATTTATATTAACCAACTAACGGAGCTATGAAACGCTATTTTTCCTTTCAAGACGAGCTTCTCTTGTTAGACTGTGAATTTGTGTTTCTAACAATCTCCCCTAAGTGTGGTATTCTTTTGAGGTCTTCTTTAGCGTACATATTTGAATTCATTCATATTAGCTCGTTGTCTTTGCGGTTTCTTGACTCTGTCTTACATTTGTGCTGTGTAGAAAATTCAATCTTTGAAACTTGAATTATAGATTTGTTTAACTTTCATCTTGATCTCAGATTTCTTAAAATTACATGTGATTTTTCTTCGATTTTGCCATTCGCTGAACTTTGGTCCGACATGCTCAACTTGTTGTAATCATGAAATATTTAGTACTCTTTCTTCTTTTTTTTTTTTTTTTTTAAATTATTTTGACTTTAGCATTTGAAGAAAAACTTTGATTTCAGAGGTGCGGAGCTTCATGTACTTTGCACTTTATTGATGTTCTTCAAATAGTTGAGTATGAACAATATAGTTTTTAGCCAAACTATCAGCTATCAAACGGATTTGATATGGTCTTTACCATGAGGCCGTTTGCTATGGACTAGTCATTGCTTGTTGCAATAACAAGGTGCAATGATAACCATTATGTTTTAGTAAACTATAAATATGGAAACGGGATTTGATTTCTATTTACACAGTAGCCGTTTTGCTCTGAGTAGTCAACTCTTTATTTTAGAAACTGATAAGTCGATTTCCATACATACGATACTGCACCTGTGATTAGATTGATTCAATAAAGAACCTTCTTGACGGTTTTCCAGCCCAATGCCTTTAAGTCTTCCAATACGATTAGTTCTGATTCCGTATGCTTGGCTGTCTCTAAACCATAGGTCATAATGGAATGGTAAAGAGGAGTCTGTACAATTACTATCTGCGCGACTATACGTTATAATTCCTTGTCAGCGTTTTACTTCTTAATACAATTAAAGTACCGTAGAAGGGAACTGTTGGAAAAAAAATGATTTGAAAAACAAATTCGAGTGCTTGTGGAAATTTATTTAAGACACAACGAAAGCTTTAAAATCAGAATGCTATGATGATTTTTGAAAGATATCTCAAAAGATATGAAGTGCCTCATGGCTCTCATCAAAATCATACAAGTATTTGTAAGACGAGTCATTCTCACTAGTGGATACTGTCCGAAGACAAGTATATGAGTATTCTACGAATACCCTGGTGGTACAACATATCATTCCTCCGCATTCCTTAAGATCACTTTCCCAATCATGAAACAAAAGATTCTTTATGAATTATCAAGATACTTGTGTATAACACAAAAGCTTTGGTATCTTGACATTGTTGAGTATATTGACACTTTTACTCCCCCTATACATGTGCATCGATATTCGAAAGATGTTTTGCACATGCAAGGATAGGACTTAGCATTTTGAATCAATCGAATCATTTGTATTCGGTTTTACATTTAAGTCACATTTTCTCCCCCGATCAAAAGTATGCAACTTTTGTATGGTTTTGATCTATAATGGACTTAAAATGTATTGAGCTCCCCCTCAAACATTGAGGTGAGCTAAATGAGCACAAATATCAAGTGAATATTAAAACTAGATCTGAAACATACCGAGATAGGAATGATAAATCAAACCATCTAAAGACGTAGGTTGTAGCTTGTTTCAATCTTTCAGTACTAGAATCAGCAACAGTGCGTCCAACTAACCTACGAAACTGTTAGTATACCTGATTCTCCCCCTCAAACAATGACCCGGGTATAATAGAAAGGGTTTTGGTCAATGTCTGAATGGTGACTCCGAACATGTTTGATAAAACAAATTGTTTATTAGAAAATTGTTCAGGTCTTAGACAACTTCTTGTCTGTAGAAGAAATAATGCACTGAAACGTACATTAAGTCTCTGGGTTAAGTCCGGGTTACAGTCTGAAATAACTGCAAGCCATTGTATTTGATTTTTTTTTTGATTTTTTCCTTTTTCTATTTTTTTTAAGATACATAAATATACAAAGGATACTATGCTTTAGCATTCAAAAATACCAGATATCCCCTTGGAACCAGCCTTTCGATCACTAAGTTTGCAATCAGGGAACCTAGAGATCATAGTAACTTTAAGAAAGAAACTAACGCTTGGGGTAAGTTTCTAAAGGATCAACATTGGGTTCCATTATTCCTAGTTAAAGGACAATTAATCATACAACGCGAAATGTCGTCCCCGTGGGTTCCACTGAGGCTTAAACACTACCATCAACCTTTCCAGTTGGGTCTCCAAGCTGTGTTAGTAGTGTTCAAAATTATGATTTATGTTGTTTCCAAACCTTCTTAGTATGTTTCACACATGTTTGGCCTGTGGGGTTTGGTTATTCACAGATTCAAAGAACGAATCACAAATGATTTATGATCAACAACATTCACTTCCTACTGTGAATTTTGCTGCTCTCATCAGTGTTAAACTTGTACTGGCGAAAGTTCGATGGTTAAAGTGTGGCTTTCGTATAGGTTTGCGAGATTCAGTGGCAGGTTTAGTTCTTGTTGACAGATTTACAAAAACATTAGGCTTCTTGTTTTGTTGCACTGGTGGTTTCTGTGTGGGTCTATTTGAAGTCCTGGGGGGGTTCTTGAAAAGTAAATTTCTTTTTCTTAGGCAACAGGTTGGTTTTACCTTAGTGGCTCTTTTTGTAGGTGGAACGTTCTCTGAACGTTGAGTATAACATCTGAAGCAAGTACTTTGGGTTTCTACAGAGGCTGTAGATCCACTACTCTTTTGCACTCGGCACAATTTTCTAGTTTTTGCATTCTCAGCAGTTAAGGCATTAAGCTCTTTTCAGTGTAAGCAGTACGTGAGTGAGTTATTTGCCTTTGACAGTTCTTCATACCGTCCTTGTTTGACTTAGTTTTCTACCTTAAGGCCTATAGTGAATCCTTAGGGAGGTAATAATATCTTTCAACTGAATTATGTCAGTGTCTATGGCCTGTTGGTAAAAACTAACCTGTATGTGGAAACTACATTCAACACCATCGTGATGTTGATCTGAGTTTGCAAGTTTCTGATGGTGTCGTCTTTCCCTTGAAGTTGATCCTTTAATTTGTTAATTTCAAAAATGGCATTTGATGCACTTGACGTGTCACTGCACTGTTTATATTGAAATTTAAGTTGTAAGCTAACATAATTCTGTTCGAGAAAGGCACAACGTTTTTCAGATTCAGTAATTAGCCGTTTATGTTTTGAAATCTCATCTTCAAGTTCAAAAACTTTATTGTGTTCCCTATCACATTCTAATCTAAGATTATCACAAGAACAATTAGAACTAGTGGTAACAGCAACATCAGAATAAAGCACAATAGAGCAAATATCTCTTTCTAAACATTCAGCAATTAAGCTGTCATTTTTGATTAAAAGATTTTCTTCTCTATTATCATGTTTTTTGTTATCATGCACAAACTGTTCATATTATCCTCTAACGATAGTGAATCTCCTTAAATTCTGCGATTTCATTGGACTAATTGTGTCATTTGCAGTTTGTACATGTTTTGATTATCAGGAAAAAGGTACAACTGTTGCAAAGCAATCTCTTTCGCGTATTCATAACAGGGGAGTAACACTTATAGAGGTTTGATGTTGTTCTTTCTTTTTTGATTGCATCAAATTAGGGGAAAAACTGACTTAATGTTGTGATGGTAGCGAGAACTTGACTAGAGGCGGACTTTTTGGCAATAAGGAGTAACAGGTTTGGCTGGGTACTCAGTTTGACTAGCAATTTCGTTGGCAGGAGCCAATACACATGGTCTTGGGACAGTTCATTTGAGGAACAAAATCATTGCTTTGAGCTTCTCATAGAAAGCCACTTGCAAGACATCTTAGTTCTACTGACTTCAGCGTGAACTAATGAGTCTTCACTGTCATGCACTTTAACAGAGGTATGGGTGGGGTTTAAAAGTGCATGGCCATCATACAAGGTAGGTTGAGACAACTTAGCTTGTTTGAGGTTCCACGGATTGCTACTACCTAGAGCTGTTTTGTGTAAGTCATGTGTTGCTAGGTTAGGTCGTTTTGTTAACATTGGAATAGTTTGTGTTGGTTGTTGAAATCTTTGCAAAATTTCTGTTGCAACTTTATTAGCACTTTTTAAACAAACTATTTCTTCAAGGTACTTGTCCTCAAGGACCTTCTTTTCAGAAACAACCTTTTTACTTTCATTTTTCAAAGAGTTAATTGACTCAACGTTTTGAGAAAGTTTTGACTTTAGCAACACATTTTCTTCTTCAAGCTCAGCATTCCGTTTGTTACGTTGAATAATGGTCTGGTCTAAATCATGTTTGACTTTATTACGTTCTAGACTAACCATTTCTTGTTTGCATCTTGCAAGCTCAGCTCTTAAGGAGTCATTAACCAGGCTTTGTTCCTGATTAACCTTAAGGTGTCCGTCTAATTGGGTTCTCAAGTCATCTAAGATGGTAATCATGGATATCTCACCGGGTGGCGCAGAAGATACCTCAGTTGGAACATCTTGAACTTCGCTGTCAAGTTGGTACTGATGATACGGAATCGTATTGTCATCAATATCCGACTCAACATCGGAGTCTAGGTGTTCTTCCTGGTGCATCTCATGTGTCAACAGATGATTCACATTATCAAAGATTTGATTAGCATCAGTGTGTACCTCATTGACTTGACTGGTGGTTGCACCATTGGTTCCACTTGTGGATGACAAGTTAGCCATGAAAGCTGCTGCTGCATGAGGTCCTTCATCTACGTCAGAATCGTACGCGTCCTCATGGCTTACTTCGAACATGTTGGTAGTCGTAATAGCCAGTGGCTGATCATAAGGAGCTGTACATTCTACATCAGCAAGGAATGCTTCGGCTTCAGCATCTAAAACTGTTCCTTTCTCCTTAGCTTCCATTAACAGCATCTTGTCCTTGAAGTACTGAGAGTCTTTTACTCTCTTTTTCTCCTTACACTGCCTAGATACATGCCCTTCTCTACGGCAGTTGTAGCATATCACCTTCTTCCCTACGTTGTCCATCATCTGCCTGTAGTTCTGTGTTCCTCGATTACCCGTATTACCAACATTACCCGGAGCTCTTCTCTGAACGGTTTCAGTAATAATATGCCCGTCATGCACCGTAGCATGACTCCTTGAGTTGGACGATGTCCTGAGCTGGTTGTTGGTTGGAGGAAACTGCTTTTGGAAACCACTCAACAAGTTTACGATTTGGTTCATGGTTGCCAACATAGCATCATTGCTTGATTGAGCAGCTGGTTGTGGGGGTAGAGTGAGTGAAGATGTGGAAGGCAGTGGAGTAGTTGTTTGAGTAGGCGTATGGTGGTGTGTTGTTGAAGCAAGGTATGCCAGAGGATCAACAATGCTTGAGGACTGCTCTTGTTTCTTGAGAGTCTTCATAGCATGTGGTTCATATGATTTGAGGTAAGTGTAAAGTTCAACATAGGTGGTCGCGGAGATGTCCTTGTTGTTCTTCACATTAGTCACATACTTTGCCCAATAAGGAGGAAGGTTGTTTACAAATTTAGTGTTCATTTGATGAGTAGGGATGTTAAGCTGAGTAATCTTCATATCATTGATCAGCTTGTGGAAACGAACAAAGTAGTCATGGATTGACTCATTTCCAATAGCACGAAATCGTTCATACTCATCAAACAGTTCTTCCTTCTTTTGTTGGAGAGACTTGCCCGAACCTTTCATGAGAAGCTCTACATTGTCCCAAATCTCTTTCCCAGTACGAGTCTGGTTGAGTATGTTGAATACATGTCTTGGGAGCCCTTGACTGAGAATGTTGGTTGCTTGAATGTCAGCAAGTTCTCTGTTGTTCTCAATCACAGTAAATTCTTCATCCGTCTTGTCTCTTGTTACTTGTACTGCAGTATCACCTTGACCTTCTGTCACAGTAATTTGGGGATGTGGAGTAGGTCCTTCTTTGATTGATCTCCAAATTAACTTGCCAAGAGGTTTACCACGAATGTACCTCTCGATACGAATCTTCCACGACTCGTAGTCACTTTCAACCAACATGGGAGGACGATTGTCCGTACCCGCTGCACTTGATTCCTTATCTGTTGACATTTTGAATTAAGTAAGAATGAATGAACGGATCTCAAGTGATTGTTGTTATGATTTGATTTGTGTTTGGTTTTGTTGTTGTTTGATTGAAATGAATTATTGTTCACGGGATTTTACAAATCGTTGATTAAAACCGAGAAAAGAATCGTATCTTTCACGGGATTTTACAAAATCAAGAAGAAACCGTAAAACAATAATTAAGTGATGTTGAAACCGTTGTTTAAATTTAACGAGGAGGGTTAACAAGCCAACTAAAGACGAAAGATGAAGTCGTCTTTAAGTCCAGGGACTATAGTTGCCAACTTCGAATTGTAGTTTATTAATAATAGAAACTTGTCGCTCCTTTTGAATTGGTTCTAAAGTGCAGGGGCTGAAAGTGTAAAATCCAAACTTTATTAATAAAACCAACACGTTTTCCCTCCTGTTCACTTTCTTCTTCGTTTGAAACTTAAAAAAATGTCACGAGTGATTTTTTGATCTTTTTAACTCGTTCGGTTATCGTTGGTTAAAACCAAATATACCATGTTGATCGAAAATATGTCACGAACACGATGGTATAAGTCGTAAGTCTCGTAGATTACCGTCACTCGAAACCGAAAATCTAAAAAAAAAGTTTAAAACCGTGTGGATTTTGTCCGTGGTTGATGTAGTTCGGTTCCTAAAGGGGTTTTGGTTCGTTCGACGCACAAGGTATTTCCTTGTTCGATCCTTGAAGCTTTCACTCGATCGGTTCTAACTAGTGTACTGGTTCGGTCCAAACTTGAAATTCCACTAGTTCGGTTCACCAAGGGATTTACTTGTTTGATCCTTGTTGTTTTCAATGGTTCGGTCCTCAATGATTTTGGTTCGTTCGGTTCACAAGGAAAAACACACGTTCGGTCGTTCGATCCTTGTTGTTTTTCGCTATGGTTCGGTCGCTTTATGTGATATGTTAGTGGCTTCGTTCGTGGTTATACTAAGACAGAATAATATACATACAACGTAATACGGTCGACTAGGATGTTAGCGTCTGGTGTCGGTTCCCACAACTAAATAAAAGTAGCCAGTAAAATGTGTAAAAAAAGAGATGTAGCCATAGCTTCCCAGAATTACCTCTACTCGACTCGGTTTGTCGCAAGGTAGGTGCTAGTTCGGTGATCCTGATAGGTGTTGTTCACTGGTTCCGCGGTTGACCTTGAGGATGTTAGTGTCTTTGTCGACTCACTCAAAACCTTGTTGTGTGTTCGGGTTCTAAAGTGTTTCACTCGTTTGGCTCGTACGAGAAAAGCACTCGTTCTGGTATTAAAGCAATGATTTCTTGTTCGGTTTCTGAAGAACTGAGAAGAGTAGCATGGTGGCGGTTGATTGAATAGTTTTCAACTATGTTCGTCCTTCTTTTGAAGTTACTCGATCGATGTGTTGTTTGTTTGAAGTTAAAGCAGTCTAATCTCCAAAAACTTCGCTGTCAAAGAATTATAGATTAGCACGTATGAAAGTTGACTTATAACGTCGAGAACAGACCACGAACTCGTATGTACTCTATTTTCCTCACCTTTTTCGAGTATGTGTTCGAACCAAAAGTAGAAAGAAAATATAAATCACCAAAGAGTTGTATGTGTTGTTTTTGAGTATGTCGGAATCCTAGAGCAAACGAATAGAAAAGAATTCAGCTTCTCGCTACTTTTGATGAGTGATATGTATAAGTTTAAAGTGAACGAGACAAAGAAAATTAGGATGACAAACCCCTTTTTATGATCTTCTTCTGAACCAACGTGAAGAGAAGAATCTCCTTATTTTGTTAATTATGCTTTCGCGAACCAAATAGATGAGTCAAAAAAAAATCCTCCCGAGAAGTCGTTGATTGCTAGCTCGAAGTATGGTAGATTGTTGTGATGATTAAGATATTGAGATACCAGAGAGACCTATACTATTGAATCAGAATCGCGAAGACCAATAAGCAATTCAAACAAAGAAAGAATATTTGCGCGAAACCCCCTTTGTTTATATATTAGAAAATCGCTAGTAACTAAAAATATAAATATACACACAAACCGTAAATCAATTATTGCAGTCTATGGTAAGGTCTCCTGATGACCAAAGTCTGTTTCCTGTGATCATTCTATACATTGTCCTTAACATTTACTCTCTGTGAGAATCAAGTGCAGGGTATGTTGTGAAATATAAAAAACTTTATGTTTGATGATGAAAGAGAAAACTGTATTTGGGGGCTAGAAACCCTAAAGTAAGATATTGCCTAGTTCTGACCTAACGTAGTTATGTGAGATCGATAAGAACATAGTAGCTATTTATACTCTAAGGGTGTGTGTGGAGGATCGTCACTAGCGAGGCCTTTGTGGGATTTATCGTGGCTTTTTGTATACTTGGCCGTTACAGTCATTAAAAAATAAATTAATTAATCTAACTTTCTAGCTATGTAAACGCCGCAATTGTTCTTGAGTATATTGATACCTGAGCGCTAGACATCTTGTTAGTACTATGAAATTATGTTTCTATACGCAGTATGTAAAGAGGCGGATGTAAGGGAGTTGACCGTTTTAGTGAACGCATACTTAGGTTGTGCTTTTTTCATTTCTTGGATCAAGGCTTCTATCGTTTGAGGCGTCTGTCTATATGTTTGAGTCTTTGTCATGGAATGGTCGGGGAAAGTCACTAGCAACCGTACCTTATTTGTCGGCTTAATCTATTTGTTTCATGAATTTTACTTAACACCTATTTTACTTCCCTTTCCTAGCAACTAACCTTAGTGTCTACTCGAACGAGGACTTGTTCAAGCATGCGTGTCTATTCCATCGTTACGGCCATGTATGCATGTCTCAGCTGCCTTGTTGGATGACGACTTTCGGTGAAAGTTAGAAGCTCCATACCCTATATCATTCTTCATCCTAATCGCTGGTTAAACATGAACAGGGATGTGTTCGGATTGTATATGTCTATTCCGCCGTAACGGCCGTGTATGTACGATACAACTGCCTTGTTGGTGTGGTACTTATGGTGAAAGACTGTTGAATGATCAACCGTAAGCCTTCTTAACCCAATTTAGCTTTTGACTTGTTCTTCCTCAGCTTTAGCGGTGGAGATGTGTATCCTTGCCAAGCCTATGATACGAAGCTAATCCATAACCGAGCAATTGAGCGTACTACTTAAATGTTGCACCCTAGATTAAGTGAGTGATCTGAGTGTTTTCATTTCCATATTTCGTGAGGAGCTTGGTTATGTACAGGTGATTAGGACAAAACGATGCTTAAACGGAAAATCCTCAACTTCGGTTGGGACACATTTTCATAAACTGAAACTTTTTCTAAAGTCTACTTGGGGACAAGTAGGATTCAAGTGGGGGGATATTTGATGACATCAAATAATTTCACTTTATTATATCATTTATCCTATCTGTTTTGCCCATTTTATATAATTATTGCATTATTTTGTACTTAATTGCCAAAAAGTTGATAAATATAGTAATTCAGGAGTGTTTTGTGAAGATATGCTAAAAGACGTATAATTTGGAGCTAAAATGATAATATTTGAAGATTGCAGATATTTCACCAATATGCCGTATCCAACTAAAGAGATACGGCGTATCTGTGCCAAGACTTCACAAGAAAAACGCGTTTGACCAATTCCCAATACGATGTATCCATTCTGTCAACATACGCCGTATCCATGAAAATAACTATTCGAAGATACAATAAATCAAGTAAATTAGGAATGATATCACTGATTGATTTGAACGTAGCGCGCACTCCAAGGAATCCAGCCCAATACGCCGTATCGACCTTGCCAGATACGGCGTATAGTACCAAGTATACTTGAAGCATGAGCCTCATCCAATATTACCAAAGTCCTCCATCATTCCCTACTAACATAACTCATATACTCCTTCTTTCGCATATGTCAATCTAACCCATAAACCTTTTTTTGCCGTAGACGTTCTCCTACTTGAAATGCCTCACGTTGGCTGCACAATGACATTCCTCTTACTTCCATACTGAATGATCATAGAGACATCCACGAGAAACGACGTCTAGGTTTCACGTCGTTTCATAAACAGATCCACTTAAACGCATTCATCAACCAGCATTTACCTTACACATGGTATGTAGCGAATATCATACTCATACTTACTATTACAATTTAATCCAAAAGGTACTAACCATCACTTCCCTCTCTTAATTCCATTTGTTTGGATCCAGGTCACGTAGCAATTCTTGCTGGCCGTGTTAGTTTTCTACAACCTTGGGACGTCATACTTTGAAGTAGCTAATATCTTGTCCTTGAACACTTGACTGATAGTCAATGGACATTACCTTACTCGTCTTAGGTTTTCACTCTCCATTTCTCTCAAGGCATCAACCACTATATTCGATTAATAAAGCGTCACACAAATCATTCCTCAAAGTCTAAAGAAGACCTCTTCCCTGCGCCCCACCATACTTTGATCCCTCGCAGTTAGGGAAGTATGGGTTTAACAAATCTTAGAAAAGTTTGGGATGAAACGAAGGTAGTAACCAACCAAGACTAAGGACTAATCATATCTCGATGGGAGTCGAAAGGTACTTCCCAATTCTTCCACTAAGGCCACACACTAGTAACCTTAGCAAACAACTTCTCCTTCATCAGTAATTCCAACTCAAACTCAGAAATGAACTTTGATTGCTTGTATTTTTACACCCAATATGATATAAAATATATATAAATATAAATATATATAAGTCTAAAAATCAACAAGATCAATGATACCGAGAAGTAGTACAGAATGTTCCCGGGTCGTTTATCCCCAACGAGGCTGGAATGGAAAATCGATACAATCGAAGATTTGAGTTTGAAGTAGAATTAATTTTAGAATTGAAAAAGAGTCAAATAAGATAATGACATAAACTAAAACGTTTAAGAAAAACCTAGAAATACAAAATAAACTAGCAAACGAGAGCCCGAATCCCGAACCAAGGGGAAAAAATCCTAAATCTTTTAAAAATAACCCTAACCGAAGAAATTTTGCTACAAACTAACTCTAGGATCAATAACGAAAGAATGAAAAAGACTAGACCGAGAAACGGAGTTCGTTTGACCCAAAAACGAGTCAAAACAAAATCCCGCACCCGGACCGCTCTTTAAAAAGTAAAAAGTTGTAAAAATGACCCTACGAAATTTTTTATATTTTTCCTACAAACTATATGACAAAAGAAAATTTTCTAAAAAAGCAAAATATTTTTTTGATAATTTTTGTATTTTTTATGAATTAAAAATAAACTTTTAAACGAAATAAAATTAAAAAAATATTAAAATTGACTTTCAAAAAATACCTGAAAAATTTACAAAAAATACTAGACACTATGACAAGTTCAACGAAAATAAGAAACAACACACGAAATAGGCTTACAGGAATTAAGCCCGAAAACTGCACAGCTTATATACTTATAAGGCCAAAACACCTTATATATCTAAGCCCCTTGAGTCTTTAAACGAAAAAGACTCAAGGGCTTAGATATATAAGGGTGTTTTGGCTTATAAGTATAATAAGCTGTGACAGCTTATTCGGGCTTATTCCTTAAGCCAATTTCGTGTTTCTTATTTTTCGTAGAATAGTCATAGTGTCTAGTATTTTTTGTAAATTTTTCAGAATTTTTCGAAGTCATTTAATATTTTTTATAATTTAATTTCGTTAAAAGTTTATTTAATTCATAAAAAATACAAAAATTATCAAAAAAATATTTTGCTTTTTTAGAAAATTTTCTTTTGTCATATAGTTTGTAGGAAAAATATAAAAAATTTCGTAGGGTCATTTTTACAACTTTTTACTTTTTAAAGAGCGGTCCGGGTGCGGGATTTTGTTTTGACTCGTTTTTGGGTCAAACGAACTCCGTTTTCGGTCTAGTCTTTTTCATTCTTCGTTATTTGATCCCTAGAGTAGTTTAGAAGCAAAAAATTTCTTCGTAGGGTTATTTTTAAAGATTTTAGGTTTTTCCCCCTTTGTTCGGGATTCGGGCTCTCGTTTTCTAGTTTAATTTTGTAATTTCTAGGTTTTTCTTAAACGTTTTAGTTTGTCATTATCTAATTTGACTTTTTCAACTTCTCAAATTAATTCCTACCTTCAAACTCAAATCTTCGATTGTATCGATTTTCCATTCCAGCCTCGTTGGGGATAAACGACCCGGGAACATTCTGTACTACTTCTCGGTATCATTGATCTTGTTGATTTTTAGACTTATATATATTTTATATTTTATTATATATTATATATATATGGTGTAAAAACAAGCAATCAAGTTCATTTGAAGTTAGAGTTGGAATTACTGAGGAAGGAGAAGTTGTATGCTAAGGTTACTAGTGTGAGGCAGTGAAGAATTGGGAAGTACCTACGACACCATCCGAGTATATTGAATTATTCTTGATTAGGTAGGATTACCTACTACGTTTTTCATCACAAACTTTTCTAAGATTGTTAAACCCATTACTTCCCTAACTGAGAGGGATCAAAAGTATGAGTGGGGCGCAGAACGAGAAGAGGCTTTCTAGACTTTGAGGAATGATTTGTGTGACGCTTCGATTAATCGAATATAGTGGTTGATGCCTTGAGAAGAAATGGAGAGTGAAACTAAGACGAGTAAGAGTAATGTCCATGACTATCCAGTCAAGTGTTAAGGACAAGATATTAGCTACTTCAAGTGAGACGTCCAAGGTAGAGAACACGCCAGCAGAAATGCTACGTGACCTGGACCAACAAATGGAAAAGAGGGCAGATGATGGTTAGTACCTTATGGATTAAATTGTATAGTAAGTATGAGTATGAAATTCGCTACCATCCAGGTAAGGTAAATGTGGTGACTGATGCGTTAAGTAGGAATGAACGAGTGAAACCTAGACGTGTTCGAGCGATGGCTATGATCATTCAGTATGGAGTAAGAGGAATGATATTGGCAGCCCAAAGTGAGGCATTCAAGTAAGAGAACGTACGCGCAAAAAGGCTTTATGGGTTAGATTGACATATGGAAAAGAAGGAGTATATGAGTTCTGTTAGTAGGGAATGATGAGGACGGTAATAATGGATGAGGCTCATGCATCAAGGTACTTGGTACATCCGGGAGCGGATAAGATGTACTATAACCTTGGAGACATGTATTGGTAGCCACGTGTAGAAAATATATAGTTACCTATGTTAGAAATTGTTGGATTTGTTTAAGAGGTGAAAGCTGCAATGTCAAAGACTTTTGGCTTGCTACAACAGCCAGAGATACTTGAGTGAAATGAGATAGAATCACCATGAATTTTATTACTAAATTTCCAAGGTCAAAGTAGTGAGTATGATGACTGACCAAGTTAGCTCATTTTCTAGCTATATAAGAAAATTTCAAGATGTGAAGTTGGAAAGGATTTATATTGATGAGATAATAGTAAGGAATGAAATTCTAGTGACGATTAACTCAGATTGAGATGGATGATTTACCTCGTGGTTTTGGCAGACGCTGCAGAAAGTGTTAGAGACACGATTAGATTTGAGTACTGCTTAGCATCCTCAAGCGGATGGACAAAGTAAACGTATGATTCAGACTTTTGGGAATATAGATGAGTGCACACGTTATTGATTTTTGGTTGTAGTTATCATTCGAGCATTTGGTGTGCTCCGTTTGAAGCTTTGTATGGAATGAAATGTAGGTCGCATGTTCTATGGGCAGAGATTGGAGAGAGTAGTTTGACTGGGCCTGAGTTAGTACTAGATATGACAGATCATCAGAGCATTCTGATTTAAACTTTCGTTGTGTCCTAAATAAATTTCACAAGCACATCGAATGTTTTTCAAATCATGTTTTTGCCAACAGGTCTTCTACGGTACTTAATTGTATTAAGAAGTAAAACGCTGAACAAGGAATTATACGGTATAGTCAGCAGATAGTAACTGTACTGACTCACTCTTTACCATTCCATTACGGACATCTGGTTTAGAGAACAGCAAGCATACGGAAATCTGATACTTCGGTATTGGAGGACTTAAAGGCTTTGAGCTGGAAAACCTGTCAAGAAGGTTCTTTATTGAATCTATCTGATCACAGGTGCAGTATTCGTACTGTATGGTAATCGACTCACCATGTTTCTAAAACAAAGAGTTGACTACTCCAGAGCAAACGGCTACTGGTAAAGAGATATCAAATCCGTTCATAGTTGATAGTTTACTAAAAACTATAAGGTTATCATTGCACCTTGTTATTGCAACAAAGCATTGACTAGTCCATAGCAAACGGCTCATGGTAAAGACATATCAAATCCGTTGATAGCTGATAGTTTGCTAAAAACTATATTGTTCATACTCAAAGATTTGAAGACATCAAGAAAGCTAAGTACATGAAGCTTCCGCACCTCTGAAATCAAAGTTTTCTTCAAATGCTAAAGTCAAAATAATTAGAAGAAGAAAGAGTACAAAAGCTTTCATGATTACTGCAAGTATGAGCATGTCGGACCAAAGTTCAGCGAATGGCGAATTGAAGAAAAGATCACAAGTAATTCAAGAAAATCTGAGATCAAGATGAAGTTATCAAATCTAGTAATTCAAGTTTCAAAGATTGAATTTCTACAGAAGCACAAATGCAAGACAAGTGAAGAACCGCAACGACAACGAGCTAATATGCTATGAATTCAAATATGTACGCTAAGAAGACCTCAAAAGAAGACCTCACTTAGGGGGAGATTGTTAGAAACACAATTTCACAGTCTAACAAGTGAAGCTCGGTCTTGAAGAAAATTGGCGTTTCATAGTTCGTTAGTTAGTTAATTAATTGTAATGTTTTAATGATGTAAACGGGCCAAGATACAAAAAGCCCAGATAAAGCCCTCAAAGGCCTCCTAGGCTGATCCTCTTTAGAGTATAAATACTCTATGTTTTTCTCTTTCTTAGGTTAGCTAGTCAATATTACTTTTAGGGTTTCTAGCCACCAAAAAGTTTTCTTTCAATCATCAATAAAGTCTTTATTTTTCTTGCATCTTGATTCAACACATAATTGTTAAGGTTTGTATGAATGATCATGGAACCTACAATTGGTATCAGAGCCTTCAAGATTGATGAATTGATTTGGTTTGTGTTTTAATTTACTTTTGATTTTTGAAAGAAAAAGGATTCGAAATTTTTTTTGGTTTCATTAATTCTTTGTTTTGATTCTTGATTCATAGATGGTTTGTGTTTAAATTAATATCATCAAAACCATCTCGTTAGCAATCAACGATCTCGGGATTCTTTTTTTCATCTTTTTGGTTCGAAAAGAATTAACAAAAAAGGGTGTCTTGATTTTCGTTGGTTCGAAGAAGATTAAAAAAACATACAACTGCTTGGTGATTTTTTTCTTTCTTTTGGTTCGAAACAATAATCAAAAAAGGAGGAAAAAGAGTATTGATCGAGTTCGTGGTCTTGGTTCGAGTTATAATCACTTGTTTCGTGCTAATCATATTTTTTACAGCGAAGTTTTTGGAGATTAGACAGGTTAACTTCAAAACTTCAACAATCGATCGAGTAACTTCAAAAGAGGATCGAACAAGTGAAACTCTTCAATCAACCGAACCAGTGATTTGTTTCAAGAACCGAACAAGAAATTTTGCTTTGGAGACCGAACGAGTGCATTCTCTTGGAGCCGAACGAGTGAAAGCACTTAGAACCGAACAAGCAACATTTTTGTGAGTCGAACTAGACAACACCTCAAGGTCAACCGAACCAGTGAACACACCTTCAGGACCGAACGAGCCACCTGCCTTGACAACCGATCGAGTAGAGGTAGTGGGAACCGAACCAGCCAACATCCTTAGTCGACCGAACGTGTGTTTTTCCTTGTGAACCGAACGAACCAAAATCATTGAGGACCGAACCATTGAAAACAACAAGGATCGAACAAGCAAATCCCTTGGTGAACCGAACTAGTGGACTTTCAAGTTTGGACCGAACCAGTACACTAGTTAGAACCGATCGAGTGAAAGCTTCAAGGATCGAACAAGCAAATACCTTGTGCGCCGAACGAACCAAAACCCCTTTAGGAACCGAACTACATCAACCACGGACAAAATCCACACGGTTTTAAACCTTTTTTCGGATTTTCGGTTTCGAGTGACGGTAATCTACGAGACTTACGACTTATACCATCGTGTTCGTGACATCGTTTCGATCAACGTGGTATATTTGGTTTTAACCGACGATAACCGAACGAGTTAAAAAGATCAAAAAATCACTCGTGACATTTTTTTAAGTTTCAAACGAAGAAGAAAGTGAACAGGAGGGAAAACGTGTTGGTTTTATTATTAAAGATTGGATTTTACACTTTCAGCCCCTGCACTTTAGAACCAATTCAAAAGGAGCGACAAATTTCTATTATTAATAAACTACAATTCGAAGTTGGCTACTATAGTCACTGGACTTAAAGACGACTTCATCTTTCGTCTTTAGTTGGCTTGTTAACCCTCCTTGTTAAATTTAAACAACGGTTTCAACATCACTTAATTATTGTTTTATGGTTTCTTCTTTATTTTGTAAAATCCCGTGAAAGATACGATTCTTTTCTCGATTTTAATCAACGATTTGTAAAATCCCGTGAACAATAATTTATTTCAATCAAACAACAACAAAACCAAACACAAATCGAATCATAAAAACAATCACTTAAGATCCGTTCATTCATTCTTACTTAATTCAAAATGTCAACAGATAAGGAATCAAGTGCAGCGGGTATGGACAATCGTCCTCCAATGTTGATTGAAAGTGACTACGAGTCGTGGAAGATTTGTATCGAGAGGTACATTCGTGGTAAACCTCTTGGCAAGTTAATTTGGAGATCAATCAAAGAAGGACCTACTCCACATCCCCAAATTACTGTGACAGAAGGTCAAGGTGATACTGCAGTACAAGTAACAAGAGACAAGACGGATGAAGAATTTACTGTGATTGAGAACAACAGAGAACTTGCTGACATTCAAGCAACCAACATTCTCAGTCAAGGGCTCCCAAGACATGTATTCAACATACTCAACCAGACTCGTACTGGGAAAGAGATTTGGGACAATGTAGAGCTTCTCATGAAAGGTTCGGGCAAGTCTCTCCAACAAAAGAAGGAAGAACTGTTTGATGAGTACGAACGATTTCGTGCTATTGGAAATGAGTCAATCCATGACTACTTTGTTCGTTTCCACAAGCTGATCAATGATATGAAGATTACTCAGCTTAACATCCCTACTCATCAAATGAACACTAAATTTGTAAACAACCTTCCTCCTTATTGGGCAAAGTATGTGACTAATGTGAAGAACAACAAGGACATCTCCGCGACCACCTATGTTGAACTTTACACTTACCTCAAATCATATGAACCACATGCTATGAAGACTCTCAAGAAACAAGAGCAGTCCTCAAGCATTGTTGATCCTCTGGCATACCTTGCTTCAACAACACACCACCATACGCCTACTCAAACAACTACTCCACTGCCTTCCACATCTTCACTCACTCTACCCCCACAACCAGCTGCTCAATCAAGCAATGATGCTATGTTGGCAACCATGAATCAAATCGTGAACTTGTTGAGTGGTTTCCAAAAGCAGTTTCCTCCAACCAACAACCAGCTCAGGACATCGTCTAACTCAAGGAGTCATGCTACAGTGCATGACGGGCAGATTATTACTGAAACCGTTCAGAGACGAGCTCCGGGTAATGTTGGTAATACGGGTAATCAAGGAACAAAGAACTACAGGCAGATGACGGACAATGTAGGAAAGAAGGTAATATGCTACAACTGTCGTAGAGAAGGGCATGTATCCAGGCAGTGTAAGGAGAAAAAGCAAGTAAAGGACTCTCAGTACTTCAAAGACAAGATGTTGCTCATGGAAGCTAAGGAGAAAGGAACAGTTTTAGATGCTCTGACATAGACGAAGGACCTCATGCAGAAGCAACTTTCATGGCTAACTTGTCATCCATAAGTGGAACCAATGGTGCAACCACCAGTCACGTTAATGAGGTACACACTGATGCTAATCAAATCTTTGATAATGTGAATCATCTGTTGACACATGAGATGCACCAGGAAGAACACCTAGACTACAATGTTGAGTCGGATATTGATGACAATACGATTACGTATCATCAGTACCAACTTGACAGCGAAGTTCAAGATGTTCCAACTGAGGTATCTTCTGCGCAACCCGGTGAGATATCCAATGATTACCCTCTAGATGACTTAAAGAAACCCAGTTAGACAGACACCTAAAGGTTAATGCAGGTAACAATGCCTAGTTATTGACTCCTTAAGAGCTGAGCGTAGCCAGATGCAAACTAGAAAATGGTTAGTCTAGAATGTAATAAAGTCAAACATGATTTAGACCACCATTTGTTCCACGTAAACAAACGGAATGCTGAAGCTTGTAGAAGCAAATATTTTGCTAAGATTAAAACTTTCATCAAAATGATGTGTAAGTCAAAACTTTCTAAAAACGTTGAGTCAATTAACTCTTTGAAAAATAAAAGTAAAAAGGTTGTTTCTGAAAAGAAGGACCTTGAGGAAAGGTACCTTGAAGAAATAGTTTGTTTAAAAAGTGCTAATAAAGTTGCAACATAAATTTTGCAAAGATTTCAACAACCAACACAAACTCTTCCAATGTTAACAAAACGACCTAACCTAGCAACACATGATCTACACAAAATAGCTCTAAGTAGTAGCAATTCGTGGAACCTCAAATAAGCTAAGTTGTCTCAACCTACCTTATATGATGGTCATGCGCTTTTAAACACCACTCATAGACCTGTTAGAGTGCATGATAGTGAAGACGCCTTAGTTCAGGCTGAAGTCAATAGAGCTAAGATGTCTGAAAGACCAGGGACAATTCAACCCATAAACTATGCTGAGCTTAATGCCTTGTATAGTCACTTTGTTCCTCAGAAGGAACTGTCCCGAGAACAAGTTTATTGGTTACCTGCTGAAGAACTTGCTACTCAGAAAAGTAACTCACCTAAACCTGTGACTCCTTTTGTTCGTACTCGTCCGGAAAAGAGTCAAATTTCCACTTGTTTACAAGGCTTAAACATGTGGATTCCTGCATTTTCACATGTCATAAAACAAAGAACAGATCCATGTCGCTATCCACACGGCTCAGGGGAGTTTAAACCCATTAAAGCAATGTTTACAGAACAAATCATACCTTTTTATCAAAATGTTAAACAACTTGTTCAAAAACATAATGAAAACATTATGACAGAAGTAACTGAATACATGCGGATATTTGATGGGCTGGACACTGAGTATGAACGATGTGTTCTTGCGAACAAGAACCTTAAAATAGAGAGGAAAAATCTTTTGATTCAAAATGACTGCTTAATTGCTAATTATTTAGAGAAAGATATCTGCTCTATTATGCTTGCTTCTGATATTGTTGTGCCCCCTAGTTCGAATTTCCTTTGCGAAGAACTTAG
>BQNB010031328.1:7432-36679 GCA_026074375.1 Tanacetum coccineum
GACATAAAACGCTAAAAATGTAAAACGTACGCGAAAAATGTAAAAATCGCAAACGTAAGTGTATGTAACCTACGTAACACTATAGAATGATCAAATTAGGTATTTTATGAATAGACTAAACTCAGATCGGCGTCGAAACGCATCCGATAACGTTTTTCATTTTTACGCGGGATAACTTCTCGGTTTTAGGTTAAATTTTAAACGTAGCGTATAAAAGTCAAAATAGTGAACGGAAAATTTTAAAATAATGACCTGAAATTTACGTGGTGTGACATTACCAAACATGATTTGGTTGATGATCTTTCGAAATTCAAATACAGTAAAGATCTTTTGTGTTCTGCATGTGAGCGGGGAAAAAGCAAGAAATCTTCTCATCAACCTTAATTGGTTCCAAGCACTCATTACAAATTGGAATTGCTACATATGGAATTATGTAGGCCAATGAGGGTAGCAACCATCAACGGAAACAAGTATATTATAGTGATCGTTGATGATTATTCTCGATTCACATGGGTATATTATCTTCACACAAAAGATGAGACTCCATAAATAATAAAGAAGTTTATTGCTCAAGTTCAGTTGAATTATAACGTTAAAATTCACAAGATTCGTACTGATAACGGCACTGAATTAAAAAACACAACTCTTAAGGCCCATTATGAAAAGTTAGGCATTATGCAACAATTTTTAAATGCTCGAACGCCTTAACAAAATGGTGTTGCTGAAAGATGCAATCGTACTCTTGTCAAGGCTGCACGCACAATACTTATCTTTTCATGATTACCACAATGCTTCACTCAAAATAGGTCAATAATTCATCCAAGGTAAAACAAGACTCCATATGAGCTTCTTCACGGTAGAAAACAAAATGTGGAGTATTTTCATGTATTTGGTTTACTTTGTTATCCAACAAATGATCTAAAAGACCTTGGAAAGATGAAACCTAAAGCAGACACTGGAATCTTTATTGGATATTCGGAAACATCCAGAGGATTTCGAATATATAATCGACGAATCAATAAGATTATGGAAACCATCCATCTCAAATTTGACGAGCTTACATCTATGGCTTCTGAACATGATAGTTTAGAACACCCGTTTCACAACGATTCATCAATAATGATTCATCGGCAGAATCCATGAATACTCCATCTAAAGAGGATTTGGATAATTTGTTCGGGCCAATATACGAAGAATACTTTGAGAAGATATATTATGACGTGTCCATCAATTCCACTGCACAACAAGTTCACAATAATGGTGACCCACCTTGTACATCTTTAATTGTCGTTGAAGAACAAGAGGCTCCTCCCATTGTAACTACATCCGAAGAACAAACTTCTCCAATCTCACTAAATAATGCTGATGAATTTAATCAAGAATACTCTGTAGATTTTGATGGTAATACGATATTTGTTCCATATGATGCTCCAAACTTTGAAGAAACTGAGTCATCAACAACAGCTCTAGACCCATCAAATATGCGTGAGTTCCACCAAGTACAACCCTTAA
Organism: Tanacetum coccineum; assembly: GCA_026074375.1. Taxonomy (NCBI): domain Eukaryota; kingdom Viridiplantae; phylum Streptophyta; class Magnoliopsida; order Asterales; family Asteraceae; genus Tanacetum; species Tanacetum coccineum. Next base: position 8,945 of record BQNB010031328.1, read on the forward strand.
CACATATCTAGACAAAAGCTCATCCTCTAGAACAAGTAATTGGTGACCCATCTAAACCTGTAATGACTCAAAATAGACTTCAGACTGATTCTGAATTATGCATGTATGCATTAACCGTCAGCACCCTTGAACCAAAGAACATCAAAGAAGCCATGTCAGATCACAACTAGATAGAATCAATGCAAGATGAGCTGTATCAATTTGAGAGACTAGATGTATGGGAACTAGTTCCTAGACCAAATGGAAAGAATATAATTGCTGTCAAATTGATCTGGAAGAATAAAAGTGATGCAAACAACATTGTTTTCGAAACAAATCTCGTCTTGTTGCCAAGGGTTACAAGCAAGAAGAAGGCATTGATTTTGAGGAATCATTCGCTCCTGTTGCTCGTCTTGAAGCCCTCATGATGTTCGTTGCATATGCTGCACATAAAAACTTCACTATCTTTCAGATGGATGTTTAAACCGTATTTCTCAATGGGCCATTCAAAGAGGAATTTTATGTTAGCCAACCTGATAGATTTGTCGATCCAGACTTTCCCGATCATGTTTATAGGTTGAAGAAAGCTCTATACGGTCTCAAACAAGCCCCACGAGCATGGTATGATAAACTGTCTTCATTCCTGATTGAACACCATTTTACTAAAGGTATTGTTGACCCGAATTTGTTCACAAGACGTCACGGGGGAGATATATTACTTGTTCAAGTATATGTCGACGACATTATTTTTTGTTCTACAAATCCAGATTTTTCAAAAAGATTTGCAAATCTCATGAAAAATAACTTTGAGATGTCTATGATGGGTGAACTAAAGTTTTTTATAGGACTTCAAGTTCATCAATCACCCCGTAGAATTTTCATTAGTCAGTCATAATATGCAATTGAGCTTTTAAAGAAACATGGTATGGATGACTATGTCTTCATAAGCACACCTATGGCCACCAAGAGACTGGATACTGATTTACAAGGCACACCTACTGATCAAATGACTTATCGTTGAATGATTGGAGGGCTCATGTATCTAACAACCTGTCAACCAGATATTGATTTTGCCACCTGTGACACCCTGTAATTTTCAGGCTAATATTTTAACCGTTTCCGTTCCATACTTTGAATTTTATAAGTTTCGTGTAATTTTTACGTTTAACCGGGAAGTTATCCTGTCATTATCTAAAAACCATTACCGGAAGTAATCCGGGTTGCTAATTATCGTAGTCTTTCGACAATTGTCGCGTTTTTACGTTTCACATTGATGTTTGAAATTTTGGAAATTTATTTATGTAAGTTATGTCGTTTTTAAATTTTACGTAAGCCGTAACTAGTAATCTAAAATATCTAGTCCTAAGTAAATATCTAGCCTAGGATCCTAAATATTCAAATTTTGCTAATAGATGAAATTGGTCCCGTATTTCCCCCTTCCTAGCTCGTCCGCCCCTAAGGACACAAGCACACACATTTGTCTTCCAATATTCTTGCAACAATGTTCCCTACATTCCTAGTTGGTTCAAAATAAGGCTACATGCATCCATCTTATCATTTCATTCATTCAAAATAAAACACACACACCTCTTCTCTCCCTCTCTTGTTCGACGCACCAAAATACACAAACTTTCACATTTTCCTAACTTTGATCAAAACCACTTGAAGATAGAAGAATTTGGGTTGATTTTGTATAATCATTTGGGTATTTAAACACAACGTTTAGGTTCTAGTTAGTCCTAATCATCCATCTTTGTAAGTCATCCACTCTTCTTAAATCTTGTACTTTTGTGTTTTACATAATGCATAAATATAAGTTGTACAAACGGATTATAAAAAATAAGGTTTTAAAACTACATAAACCTTAAAAGGTTTATGATATGTTTTGAAAATAATAAAAAGAAAGACAAGGAAAATATAGTTTTGTGATCGTGGTTATTTTTATGTAATAAAAATCATAACTTTATGCTTATTTGGTATTCGGCTTAATAAATAAGCTTTTGGAAAGCTTATTGGGCTTATATGTAGTTTCGGTGAAAAAAGAAAACAAAGGACGAATGTTTATTTAGCTTATTTATTTTTGGCTTATTAAATTCCTAGCTTATTTTCTAGCTTATTTTGAAAGGACAAAGAGTTAAGCTTATTTGGCTTAACAAATAAGCCCAAATATGCTAAACAGGCTAATAAGCCGTATCCTACAACTGAAAGCCCAAAACCATAAGCTTAATCCATAACCCATATGGTCCGACTTATAATCTTGCTATAATTAAGGCTTATTGATAGCTATAACGAGACCAAGAGCTTATTTGATATCTTTTTGGCTTATCGGGCTTAACTAATGGGCCCGTTAGAGTTAAAGAGGTTTGGCCTAACGAATGAGCCCAAACCGTGGCTTAAGGCTCACGGTTGGCTTATTGGGCTTTTGGCTTGGCTTATTGGAAGCTTATTAATAGCTTGCTAATACGTAGAGTGCTTATTTTGCTTACGTTTGCTTATACGGACTTAATGGAAAGCTTTAAACCTACTTATTTGGTTTAACGGGCCACACCTAATATGAGAACAAAACACCACGCTTTAAACCCACACGTTATAAGTCTTAATGATAATATTCCGAACTTTGGATACTAACGTTTGCTATATTATGACTTTTTCGTTTAACGGGTCATCTAATTAGTCATATTGGGCCTAAAAGCCCAATAAGGATCCAAAAGTGTTTTTCGGACTAGTTGAGAAAGAGATTTTGATAGTATAGAGATTAGTGTTGCGAATGTAAATTGAAAAGTGATTTAAAAGTGGTTTTTAATAAAGTCAACGACTTTGAAAATGAGGTAAACACGAACTGTCATGCTGAAATTTCTATATAAATCTTTTACTTAGAAAAAAAATATTTGAAAAACATTTATATTTTAAAGAAATCTTGACTACTTTCTCAGGGAATGGGTAAAATGCCATGAAATATATATGTACTTACTTAAATTATTAATATTAGAAATATATACATATACATTACGATGTATCATTGATCGAGTCAAACGATTCAACCACAATGCGATCACTAATTTTCCATTTTATAGAAAACATTACGAAAGTGTTTTAGATAAACTTTATTGCATTAACATGAACTTTTTCTATTATCCCAATTTCTAAATGAAACAATACTACTAGCCTCTGTTAGAGTATCTCGTTGCTTCGAGTTCCGTGTGATCTTTTCTCTAGCTTTCACTACTTTACTTCACCAAGTCAAGGTGATTCAAGCCCAAAAGCCCCACTTTACCTCTTTTGTATAAATTTTTAACAACTTTAGGGTGAAAAACATTGCTTGTTTTCTAAACCCGGACACAAGTACTTTACTGATATTTTCCCCTTGTTAACCCCGTGTTGCCAAAGTAGCGTTAGACCACTACTAGCACTAACTAGCTGCCGTGAAATATCAGGAACCGTTAATTACCTTTAACGAAATGGGTTGATAAAGTGAAAGCCGAGTGGGTGAGTAATAGATCTATTGGGACTCATAATCCCCATCCGGGTATGGTAATTCTTAACTGGTCGGTACGACTAGATGTACAAATGCCAACAGATTGTATTTCATGTCGAAACACTACTTGGGTGATCTTTGGTGCGACACCACTACAAGGCAAACTTTATATGGCAATGTACATGCTGCCTTCCACTAATAGCGTCGATGTCATTAGCTTAGCGCAACGTAAATACCTTTTGTTATAAGTTGTATATGATTATAACTGTCCACAGCATATTGAAATCTTGTGGTCCACTATACACGTTTACATTAAACCCTATGGATTTCTCCAACATTAATGTTACGTTTAAGCATGTTTTTTTCTCAAGTGCTTAGCTTAGGATTTTCAAGGTGTGCTATTAGAAGTCTATGTGCAATGTGGCTTCGACTGATTATCAAGACTATCTTTATATCATATACCCGATGTATTTGACCAAACTTATTATTGCTATCCGCTACGATTTTATATGCTTCGCTATGTTTTTAAAATCACTTTGAAATTGGTTTGTAAAGACTTATTTACTTTTAAATTCCATGCAACGAGTTATGATTTTCTAAAAATGTACCCCTTTTAGGAGGTCGATCTAGGTGTGGGGGGTGGTGGGGGGGTTGGGGGGGGGGGGGTATGCTTGTACTTAAGATATGTATGATGTCACGCCCTTGGTTTAAAAATGCGTTTTGCGGTCTAATGCGCTAAAGGTCCCAAAGGCCATTGCGTAATGCGTGATGCGAATGTGAGCGCAATTTAGACGCGATGCGTTTAGTATTAAAAAAAGTACAAAAATTATTCATACATGTTATATTCCACCTAGTACTAAGTAAATGTAATAAACTTGCAAAATAAGTTACTAGCATATTGAATTTAGACCAATAATCCATTTTTATAACAAATAAATTGAAAGCAAACCTTAACATAAAACACTTAGCAAAACACAAGATACTATACTTTTGTTATTGTGTTTGTTTTGGACGTCTTTTAACAAGTTTTATATCTAAAACACCATTAAAATATGTGGGTATCATTTATATGTTTAATTTTAACTAAAATGACCTAAATTCTAGATTGCGGCAATTGCAACCATTGCTAGCATTACACAAATGCGGTAAATTGCGATATAATGCGAACGCAATATGGGATGGCCTTGCATTAGGCACCATGATGCGAAATTTTAAATGCAATGCAATGATGCGTGCAATTTGCGCAATGATGCGTGCATTTTTAAACCAAGGTCACGCCCTAGTTGACTATTCCGACGGGACCCTATTTGAGGGTGTGACAGATTGGTATCAGAGCCAGGTTATAGAGAACCAGGTAGTTTAACTAGGTCTGGTCTATAACCAGTATATGATCCCTACGTGAATTAATTGTGCCCTTACGTGATCCCATCTTACCTTACGTATATGATTATAATGTTATTATTTTACGTAACAAATAATTTCATATCGCTCTATATAATTTTCATAATGTATTTTACCTTGTATTATATTTATTTAGTTTTCCCCTACATAATGCATGGTTGATATAAAGGGATTTATATGAACGGTTGCTTATGCAGGTCATGGATTTTTTTGTCATCTCGATTTCTTCGGATTCATCAAAGGAGAGCGTGGGGACGTCCACTGCTCGAGTTATCTTGTTCGGCACAATCCCTACTACTGTTCTAGCCACTGCACCTACTGTTGATTTACCCTTCATTCATGATGACACTCCACTGATACCCACTCATACACCCACTATTTCACCTATTGTACCCACTGTACCATCTATTGCTCCCACTATACAGTACACTTCCCCATTCACTTGCACTGATTCATCTGACAGTGACACTTCTGAGAGACCATCATCGCAGGACCCGTATGAGTTCACTGTTGCTCGATGGAGGAGCCAAGTAGCAGCCCGCTTATCACCACCATCACCACCTATTCGTCAGATTTTACCTGCACCGCCTGGATTACCTCGCCGACCGGCTATCCTTGTTTTACCCGGACAGTCGATTCCTGTTGGTTGACCTTACCGTACCCAGCCTAACGAGGTACTTTAGATGTTGACTGCCAGGAAGAGAGTCGAACCATTACCTACCCACCGACTGGCATTGAGATATACAACGGATTACTCTTCATCGAATCATTTTACCTCAGATGACTCATCACGAGATTCTCCGTCGAATTCTTCGTCGGAGACTTCATCAGATTCTCATTCAGACACTTCATCTGATTCTTCTTTGAGACATTCTTCATTATGTTATGCCATATCAAATTCTCATTGTGATTCACTGACTGCTATTTCTGCAGGGCCATCTCGCAAGAGATGTAGGTCCCTGATGACATCAAATAACGTTACTTTTATAGCATCATTTATCCCAAATAAATTACCTACTTTTATGTAATTATTGCAAGAATTGTTACTTAATTGCTTAGAGTTGTTAATTTTAGTAATTATGGGGAACATTGTGAAGACATGCTAAAAGGCGCACATTTTGGAGCTTAAACGATGATATTTGAAGATTACTTATTTCTGACTCAATACGCCGTATCCAGCAAAGAAGATACGGCGTATCAGCGCTTGGACTTCACAAGAAAACACGTATGTTCAATTCCCAATACGGCGTATTCCACTAAATACATACGCCGTATCCAGCTGGTCAAACAATCAAAGATCATGCATTAAATGTGATTAAGGATAAATATTATTGATTGATTGTGAACGTAGCGCGCACTCCAAGGAATACACCCCAATACACGTATTGACCTCGTTCAATACGGCGTATCCACTCAATTTCAGAGGCTTTAAATAGAAGACTCAAAAACGAGTTTTCAGTGTGCAAAATAATATTCTCTATACCATAAACATAAAAGTCGATTTTCTGAAGAGACGAAGAGCAGCCAAGGTCAAGAATCAAACCTAATTCCATAGAAGACACCGTGTAATTCCTATACTATTGTAATCATTTAATTTTGGTATCGTTCGTTATACACGTTTAGTTTACCTTGGTTAATTAATCACACTTGTATTATTATAATGGTTATGGGTTAATACCCTTGGGTATTAGCCATCTTAATGAAGATTCAATGTTTGGTTTGTTTAATCTCGATTGCTTAATTTATCGTTGATTGTTTAATTATGTTCAATTGGGTCTAGTGAGACTGACCAAGTGATCTAGATATTGGGATAGCTCTCCATATCGTATTTTATATATCTGGACCAATAGGATCACAAATAATATCCTATATTTACCTTTAGATTAGTGATGCGGTCATCGTAGGACTTCTACATAAAGTTTTACAACTCCCTAGGCAGAGCACCTAACCATTGTAGTAGTAGTATAGGCAAGACTCGAAGGTTGTTATCGTTCTCTATGGGAATAGATTGGGAAGGCTTGATCATGGTCTAACAGAATTCTAGGGGCTGAGAGAATATTATTTTTGTGTTTTTATATTTCATAGAAAGCATGTAAATCTATGGTTTGAGAGGTTGGTTTGTTTAACTATTAATTAAGCTAACTAATATCTAATCTACTTGTGATAACTTTATGATAATTAAATGTATTTACTTAATCATGCATTTCTTAACAGCATTTGCTTCTACCAATCCATGTTGCCTTGTCCATACTTGGTGATGATTTGTGAAAGTATTTCCTAGGTCATGGAACAGATTAAACAAACCCCGCCGTCTATTTAATATTTCATTAAGGCAACGCACAAGTAAGGTAATATGAAGACTATTACAAGACCCCCAAGATTATATTAAATGCATGTAAAATATCTTAAGATGGATCAATCATATAAGGGGGTAAGGTAGTATGAAGACTGTTACCCGATGGTATCCTTTCTACGCACTCAAGTTTCCCTAGACGTGTATTACAGCAATACAAACAAAAGCAGGCATGTTCTAAAGTCCTAACGCGTACACATTCATCAACAAGAAGCACAGTAATAAGGATCTACAATCCAACTTTCATACAATTATAAACAAATACAAAGGAGGGTTTAGCCTCGCATGTTATAATGAAAGCAAGAAGATAAATCAATCACACAACACATAGACATATTGAATGATTAATGAACAACACTCTTACTTGGTTAAAACTCGAATAGAAGGTAGTTACAATAGGGTTTGAGGCCCTAAAAATGACCTTTAAAGCTGCTACAAAGGCTAGGGTTCATCTCCCTAAAGTTATACAAAGTTACACACCTAAAACCCTAAAATCGATTTTGTATATATAGAGATATCGCTGCGATGACGCCGTTTTGTACTCCTGACGCCGTCACCATGAATGTCATGACGCGTCGCTTTATGGTTGTGACGCCGTCTCCAGGTTCTGAGTGAATAATTCTTCATGGTTCTTGGTGTAGAGTCGTAGTCTTGTCTGTTTCTTCTCCAAATGAGCCCAAGTCACGTGTAATTCCTTCAAATGTCATCCAAGTGCTAAAAACCTAAAAACAAATGATTAAGCACATAATCTGGGCATATTTGCATGATTTAGGGGGTTAAATGACCCCGAAATAGTGTATAAAATGACACCTTATCAAATACCCCTACACTTGAGATTTGCTTGTCCTCAAGTAAATGGGCTTTTCTACCTAGACAATAACAATATGAGGGTCATTTAACATACTCTTTAAAAGTATTTTACAACACAACCTTCTAGACCTCGTAATTAAAAGCACGGAAAGTATATACTAACACCTCACATAAGTGTTTGTGATTCTCTCTTTCTCTCGGGTGTATAATAAATTATAACAACTATGAGGAAACGGAAAATCAACACTCATTACATGTCATAGCATATAAATTACCATAGGCTTGGTAAAGGATCAAACCTCGACCGCTTAGGCGCAAGTATTATTCATTACAATCTAAGAGGTCTTTTAAAGGGTTGTGGGGTGTAGGTGTATGATAACATTAATGGAAACAAAAACGGATGGGATACATTTAGGTGGCTTTGGGTAAATTTAGAGTGGATGGGTTAGCTAATTATTTATAAGAATACACGTTGGTTTGGTTGCTAAGCCAAAGACTTGGACAAAATATACAAACTCTACACAACTCTACATCAATCTCTTTCTTTTTCTTTTTTTGACTCTATGATAAACATAAACATAAGAAAATGGCAGCCCGTACATTTTTTCACTCTTTTTTATATACATTTTTTCATACACTTTTGCTCTGCCATTGCTTAAACATATAATACATCATGGGGGTTTATAGATACACCCCTACACTTGAACTTTTACATACTCGATTATTTACAATCTAACTAATGACCCGATTTGAGGTGGATCAAAATAACATGGAGCTTATTGAGCTCTATTGGGGGTAATAAATTACTTCTTCCCCAATTCTTCATAAGATGAATACTACCATGAATCCCAATCGTCCCAAAACAGTATTTACAAGGATAAGGACTTAGCAACCGTGTACTCAAATAATTAACTTGGGTTAAAACAATAATGTACTAAAGGTGAGTACATACAAGGTAGGCTAAGGCGATTTGGGTGTAACGATTGGTTTAAGGGTGACAATGCTCTTCATTAATAGTCCGGCTTAACCAGAAAATTACAAGAACCATGAAAAAAGATAGGCTCGGAGGGTTGTACTAGGGGTATCCTACACTAAAAATGAGTGCATGGCAAGGGTGTGGGATAGTTATATGATCGGTGTGACCATAATAACAATTACAGGTTTAAAACATGGGTTAATCCTAGTGCCTCTTATCTAGCAAATCCTAATACTTACTATGCGGTCTCGGGATGCATCACAAAAACAAGTTCTAGAATTTAATATACTACCGGTACACTCATATAATTTAATACTGATACCAATGTTCCAGAAAAGGCGACCTAGACCACACGTACACATCTGTAACGGCGGAATAGACACATATGACTGCATTCGAACCTTAACTCGAACAAGCTAAAGGTATAAACTATCTTGGGTATTGATGTGTCTTTGTGTGGTGTATATTTGTATGATTCAAGTTTTAAATTTATATTTTGCCGACTTAACAAAAAACAACACTTTAACGAGCAGTGTACCCGGTCGGTGGTAGATTCGTGGTAAGTAGGGTGTCAAACACTTGAAGCGAGGTTAAATCTATACCTATGAGTTTCAAATATAGTACGTTTGGTTACGTATCTGGCTAACACAAATGGGATTCGTCAATCCCAATAGATCTATCCACAATATTCTCGTTCACTCACAAGTGATTAATGGACCATGATGGTAGGGGTCTTTTGGCATAAAGGAACTTAGACAATAGATGCAATAATATATCAGGATAGAATAAATTTAGAAAACAGTTGTATTCATGGTTTATAGTATACGTTTCCCCCTCACGGGTTTATGAAATAGAAGATTTAAAAGTGAGGCTATGAAACTCCACCTGAACAGTATAGGGTAATCTAATTGATGGCAAATGAATATAAGTGAATGTAAAGGCTTCGTTCACGCAACTAGGGTGATAGGTCAAATTTAGTTGATGGTTTATGTTCAAATTTCATAAAGTTTAACCGTATATCTTTGTTTATTAAATTATGGAAATATTTTATAGTTGTTTGGGCTTCATAATCAGAGGCCATGTAGTATCATTTGAGGAGCAGGGCACTTTAATCGTACTTAAGAACCCAGCAACTCGTCAAAACGAAAAACTCAAATGATACCATTTCATATGAAATTCCATAGTTAATATGTGTACGATAAGGATTTCAAGTTTCTTCAAAGTTAGTTGATGATAAAATTATGTTAAATATATAACGAAATAATGCGTCGATTATGATAATATACGATAAAATGTGTGGGTTTTAATAAAATCGAGTTTTATTATATTATCTATATTTTTATAATTTAAATAAAAATTTTATATTTATATTTTTAAGTTTGCAAAAATTGGAAAAATATATACCATTGGTTTGTTTAAACTTTTCAACTTTAGTCCTTTATATATAAAGTAGATATATTTAAACTATAACTTTGAAAACTGGGCAAAATAGGTTTTTATAGATATAACTTTCTTTAGAATAATGACATTTTCTGCCCTTTAGGTTATAAATTCAGGAAAGTTACGATAATTACCCCTATGCATGGAAAATATTTGCAAAACAGTCAAAAAGCCATGCAAGCTCTTATTTTAAGATTTCCAACTCAAATGATGTTTTGCAGGTTTATAGTTATTAAATTAAGCTAAAATAAGATGTTCTAATGTAACAAAAGTTTAGAAAAAGATTCGTTAGCTAGAAAATCAAAACGGTGTCTTTTTTTAGGGTTCTAATAATAAAACAAATGGGTGTGGTTTCTTTGAGTTTGAGGATTCAAAGCTTCAAACAAGAGTTCATATATGATATTAAGAGTATTATGAACATTATAATACATAATATAAGCTTATGGAACAAGATCTTAGGCTTACTTGAGATAAAATGGGTCGAAATGGGGTTTTTGGGTTCGTACGCCTAGTAACGACTTCAAGGCTTCGTTTTTCTTGCTTCTTGGCTTCTATTCTGAGCTTAGGGACTTCTATTGATCTTATATTGATGCTATGGAAAGGCTAGAACTCCATTTGAGTGTGTGAGATGAGTTTGAGGGTCTGATTTGAAAGTGTTGTATGGTTCGGATATTTATAGGCTGAAAACACCCTTGGTGCCCAAGTTTTCTTAGGGATTAAGGGTTAGGATCTATAGTATGATGACTAATAAGGCCTAGAGATGAGTATTGGGGGCTAGGGAGTGTATCTTTGCAAGATGGAGAGGTTTTGGGGGTGTTTGGAGGTCACGGCTAACAAGGGTGACAAGGTGGTGATGTAGCAACTTAGAGGCCAAGTATTTTAGCAAGGATGTGATGGAGGTGGTTTCTAGGCTACTTGGTGATGTCATGGTGAGGTCATGGAGGTGCTAGGATGGGTGCTTGGGTTTAAAATGGGTAAAAATGACATAAAAAGGGGTGTCGGGTTTGGTTCATTTCGGGTTAGGGTTTAGGGTTTTAAAATGTGAATTAGGGTTATGATTAAGGGTAGATTAAGGTTTAGGATTAGTGTTAGGACTAAGATTAGGGCTTAGGATTAAGGTTTAGGGCTTAGTTTTAGGTTTAGGGTTTAGTTTTTTATTGAAAGTGAAATTAGGGTTTAGGGTTTAAGGTTTTAGATTAGGGTTTAGGATGAATTAGGGTTTAGGTTTAAGGTTTAAAAGTCATGAATTAAGTTCTTGTACCTTGTACTAAAGTGGTAGTAAGAAACCAAGTGATTTATGGAGGTTTAATGGACCTAGTTTGACTTTTCTTGGTATGATTGATACTTGTCATTGAGCTTTTTAGAAAGTTGTAACTTGATTTAGGAGGGAAAAGATATTCAAATGTTGTGCTATGATACTTGTACACATGCTTTAAAGGCTTGTACATTCATTTTATATGTATACATTACATATAATTAGGGTTTTGATATAAACGTTAACGTTTAATGCTTGTTTTGATATAACGTTTTGAAAAGTACATTAAATGGATAATGTACTTGGTAAAATGATATTAAGATATAGACTTGACATATTAGGATATTTACACGATGTAAACATAGATAAAGATGGCATTGGTAGAGGTTACGTGAGCTCGTTTACTTTAGAGATACAAGTTACATTGGATAATGAGATAAGCAAAAATTTCCCATGTAAATAGGTGGTATATATATAATGATGGATATTAAATTGCATCTAATTTTTTAGTTGGATATTTACATTGTGAAAAATTGCGGGTTGTTATAGTCTCCATCCCTTAAAAGGAATCTCGTCCCGATATTTAGTTGGATGCCGGAGTGGTGTTTGAAAACAGGTGTGGATATTTGGAACGAATTTGATCTTCGCGTTCCCATGTAAATTCTGGTCCTCTTTTAAAGTTCCATGTTACTTTGATTATAGGAATACGACTTTTTGTTTTTAGTTGCTTGAATTCTCGATCCATATTCTCTATGGTTCTTCGTTAAGTTGAGGTTTGTCTTCAAGTCGAAGCTCTTTTTTGGAATGACAATAGGGATTTGTCAGATAAGCATTTCTTTAGATTAGAAATGTGGAAAGTACTGTGGATATTACTAAGCTCTTCAGGAAGCTCTAGTTTGTATGCCACTGGGCCAATCTGTTTAAGGATTTTTAATGGTCCAATGTACCGGGGGTTAAGCTTTCCTCGTTTTCGATACGAAATGACAATCTTTTCGAGGTGATACTTTATACATTATCTATATCTCAACTTGAAATTTAAAGGCTTTCGCCTTATATTGGGTAACTTCTCTGCCGGTACTCTATGAAGCTTGCATGCTTTGTCAAATTTGCACTATCTTGTCTGTTGTTGCATGGATTATTTTATGGTCCTGTATGTTTATACATCTCCAACTGCGGCCTTGTATACATTGGTTGTGTTCTGCAACTTTTGTCATTATAGTGACTCATATGTGGTGCTGCCAATTGTCTGGTTACTGGAATGGTTACGGGATTATTGTATGTGATTTATACCAATGGTAAGTGTCTTTCCATCCTTTTCACAAAAGCTTATATAATCACTGGGATCGTGCTGGGACGTACGTGGGGGGGTATTGTACCTTTCACTGTGTCTGAGGGGTCGGGTGGTCGTGTGAAGGTCATTGGGAGTTGGGTGGTCCTTTGCTCGGGGGGTTGGTTGGCCTGTAGCGGAGTGGGGTTTGGTAGGATGGGAATTGTGGTTGATGTGTGGGGCTAGCACTGGACGTGTGTATTGTGAGGGTCTGGGGGGTGTGGGTGGGGGGAGGGGCGGGGCGGTGAGGGTAGTGTGAGTCGGTGTGGTAAATGTGAAGGGGGGGGTTGCGGGGGAGTGGGGAGACCGGTTGGTGTTGGGGCGGGGTAGGAGGCGGGTGGTGGGATGTGTGGGGGCGGGGTGTGGGTGGGTGTGGTGGGTGTGGGGGTGGGGGGGTGGGGAGGTGGGGTGTTGTGTGTAGGGGGTTCTAGGTGGGGGGTGTAGGGGAGTTGGTGTGGTGGGGGGAGCTTGAGGGATGGTGGTGGTTGTTTGGTGGTGGGGTCGGGGGGGGGGGGTGGGGGGGAGGGGGGTGTAAGGTGGGGGGGTGGGTGGGTGAGTAGGATATGGGGGGTGTAGGTTGGGGGGGTATGGGGCGGGGTGGCCGGAGTGGGGGTCTCGTTGTGGGTGGTGGGGAGGGAGGGTTGTTTGGTGGTTGGAGGGGTGGATGGTGTTGTGGTGTTGGGGTGTTGGGATCTGGGGGAGGTGGGGGTGGGGGGGGGGGGGGAAGGGTGGAAAGGGTTGTGGGGTGAGGGTGCTGACGGTGGGGAGGGGGCTGTTGGGGGATGGGGCGGGGTGGGGGTTTATGGGTGGTGATGGTGGTGAAGTGTGTCGTAGTGGGGTAGGGGGGAGTGACGTTGGGTTGTGTTGGGTTTGGGGGGGGGTGGGGTGGGGTGGAGTGTGGGCGGGGTGTGTGTTTGAACGTGGGTGAGAAGGGGGGGTGGGTGGGGGGGGAGAGGGGTGGGCGAGGAGGGGGTGAGTGTGGTGGGCTGTGGTGATGGGAGAGGAGGGGATGTTGTGTAGGAGGTGGTGGCGGTGTTTGTTTGGTGTGGAGAGGGGCGTGCGGGTAATCGCTTTTATGTGAAAATAAAAGACCAAAAGTCAAAAAGTCAAGTCAGACCCAAAAAGTCAAAGGGTAAAATCGTCATTCGAAATTTCGAAAATTCTCGGATGTTACAGCTTATGAGCTTAAAAACATAAAAATGGGTCGTTTGGTTTATAAAATTTAACCCGCTGGGTTTAAGCTTTTAAGACTTGATAAAAAGCTTATAGAAATGATAAATAAGCTTATAGGAATAGCTTATAACAACAGCTTATAAGTTTAGCTTGTAGATTTAAAGAAAATGAGTAATTAGGGTTTTAAGGTTTCGTTTGGTTTTAGAAAATTAACCACACATGGTTTTGAGTTAAAAGCTTTTAACAAGAGTTCATACATGATTATAAGATACTTATTAAGGATTCAAAATAGAAAATGAGCTTATTGAATGAGAGTTCGGCTTACTTGAGCTCAAAGTGGGTTGAAAATGGGTTTTGAGTTTCGTATGCCTGGAAACAACCTTGCAAGGCTTCTTCTCTTGGTTTCTTGGCTTCACTTCTATTCTTGGGGACCTTCTTTACTTCCTTGATCAGCTTAGAACTCCATTGATTGTGAGAAATAAGTTTGAGAGGTGTGAGATTAAAGTATGAAGGGTGCGGCTATTTATAGGGTCGAATGACCCTTGGATACCAAGTTTTAAGTGATGTGGTGGCTAAATCTTGTAAAGTGCTGACTTAGGAGGGCTAGGAGGTGAGTATTCAAGGCTAGGTTAGTAGCTATGAAGTGTTAGAAGGGTTTTGAAGGGGTGATGTGGCTGCGGCTAGAAAGGAGAAACAAGGAGGTGATGTAGCAAGCTTGGTGGTGAAGGAAAGGAATAGAGGTGCTTGTAAGCTACTTGGGTGGCTGCTTGGTAAGTCATAGAGGTGCTTGAGGTGTTAGGGTGCTAGCTTAGGAGTAAAAATGGGTCAAAATGAAAAGAAAATGGTGCCAAGTTGGTTTTGCTTTTGGGTTAGGGTTTAGGGTTTTAATTCATGTTAGGGTTAGGGTTTCAGATAGTTTAGGGTTTAGGATTAGTGTTAGGATTAAGTTTTAGGGTTTAGGATTATGGTTTAGGGCTTAGTTTTAAGGTTTAGAGTTTAGTTTTAGGTTTAGAGAGTGAAATTTAGGGTTTAGGGTTTTGTTTAGGGTTAGGGTTTAAATTAGGTTTTAGAATGAATTGTGGAATTAGGATTTAGGGTTTTAAAGTCTGCATTAAAGTCGTGTGACCTTTGGTTAAGTGGTTGGGTAAGAAACTAAAGTGATTTAGGAGCATTAAATGACCTAATTAGGTTTTCATGCATCATTAACTGCAAATTGAGCTTTAGAAATGTGTAACTTGATTTAGAAGGTAAAGATATACAAATGTTGTGGTATTGATACTTGTACACATACTTTTAACGGCGTGTACATCTTTATATTATACATTACATATAATTAGGGTTTTGATATAAACGTTAACGTTTAATGCTTGTTTTGATATAACGTTTTGAAAAGTACGTTAAATGGATAATGTACTTGGTAAAAATGATATTAGGATATAGACTTGACATATTAGGATGTTTACATGATATAAACATAGATATAGATGGCATTGATAGAGGTTGTGTGAGCTCGTTTACTTTAGAGATGCAAGTCAAGTGCAATCGATGAATCACGCAAAAATTTCCCTGTAAAAAAGTGGTATATATAATAGATGGATATTACAAGTGCATCTCACTTTAATAGATGGGATAATTACATGATGAAAAATATGGGGTTGTTATAGTCTCCCTCCCTTAAAAGAAATCTCGTCCTGAGATTTAGTTGGATGCCGGAGTGATGTTTGAAAACAGATGTGGATACTTGGCACGAATTTGATCTTCGCGTTCCCATGTAAATTATGGTCCTCTTTTAGAGTTCCATCTTACTTTGATTATAGGAATACGACTTTGTTTCAGTTGCTTGACTTCTCGATCCATAATCTCCACTGGTTCTTCTACAAAGTTGAGTTTGTCATCAAGTCGAAGCTCTTTCATTGGAATGACAAGGGATTCGTCAGATAAGCATTTCTTTAGATTAGAAATGTGGAAAGTACTATAGACATTACTAAGCTCTTCAGGAAGCTCTAGTTTGTATGCCACTGGGCCAATCCGTTCAAGGATTTTGAATGGTCCAATGTACCGAGGGTTAAGCTTTCCTCGCTTTCCAAAACGAATGATACCTTTACGAGGTGATACTTTTAACATAACACGATCTCCAACTTGAAATTCTAAAGGCTTTCGCCTTACATTGGCGTAACTTCTTTGCCGATCTCTTGCAGCTTGCAAGCGTTGTCGAATTTGCACTATCTTTTTCAGTGGTTTCATGGATTAATGTCTGTCCTGTAAAGTTGTACATCTCTAACTTCGGCCCAGCAAACAGGTGATTTGCACTTTCGACCATAAAGTTCCTCGAATGGTGTTGCCTTGAAACTGGCATGATAACTGTTATTGTATGATAATTCTACCAATGCTAAGTGTCTTTCCCATCCTTTTCCAAAATCTATAACACAGGCTCGAAGCATGTCTTCGAGTATTTGAATGGTCCTTTCACTTTGTCATCGGTCGGAAGATATGTTTGTACTCATGTCACTTGAGTACCGAAGGGGGGGGGGGTAATAGGGGGGGGGGGGGGGGGGGGGGGGGGGGGGGGGGGGGGGGGGGGGGGGGGGGGGGGGGTGGGGGGGGGGGGGAGGTTTGCTAAAATGAAATGATTGCCAGAATCTAGATTGTAATGACTGTCATGATCCAAATGATAGAGATTTGAACTCCATGCCAGAACAATTTATTTGATGTATAACCTTCTAAGGGTATCCATACTATTTCGATTGGTAGGATGAAGTGTGCGGATTTGGTAAGGCGATTGACAATGACCCAGATTGTGTCATGTCCGTTTGATGTTTTGGGTAGTTTTGTGATGAAATCCATTGTGATTCTCTCCATTTCCACATAGGAATCTCCGGTTGTACCAGTAAGCCGGATGGCTTCTGACATTCTGCCTTAACTCTAGAACATGTTAAACATTTTCCACCATATTCAGCGATGATGGCCTTCATGTAGGCCACCAATAAGTGTCTTAAGATCCTGATATATCCTTGATCAGAACCTGGGTGAATGGAATATGTTGATTTAGGACTCCATACATGATCAAGTCTCTCAGATTACCAAGGAGTGGTAACCAGCTTTCGGTGTCTAATACAACGAGTTCCATCAGGACGTATTTAAAATGCTTTATCCATTCCTCGTAAGTTTTCAGCCTTGATGTTTTCTTCTTTGAGTGCTTCGGTTTGAGCTTTAAGAATTTGTGAGGGTAAGTTTGGATGAATGGTCATAACTAATGATCTAACTCGGAGTGGTTTGATTCGTTCCTTCCGGCTTAAGGCATCTGCTACAACATTTGCCTTTCCAGGATGATAACGAATCTCACAATCGTAATCTACGAGTAATTCTAACTAACGGCGTTGCCTCATGTTCAATTCTTTTTTATTAAGAATATGTTGAAGAATTTTGTGATCGGTGAAAACCGTACACTTTGTGCCATAGAGATATTGTCTCTAGATTTTAAAAGCAAACACAACTGCTCCTAATTCGAGATCATGAGTGGTATAGTTTTCTTCATAAGGTTTGAGTTGTCGGGATGCATATGCAATAACTTTATCTCTTTGCATTAACACCGCTCCCAGACCTTGATGGGATGCATCACAGTAAACAACAAAATTGTCGTTTCCTTCTGGTAATGCTAAGATTGGAGCTTTATAAAGCTTCTGTTTTAGTAATTGGAAAGCCGACTCTTGATCTTCGCCCCAGGTATACTTCTTGTTTTTCTGGCTTAATTCAGTCAAAGACTTTTCAATCTTCAAAAAAACCTTCGCTGAATCTCCGATAATAACCGGCGAGTCCATTAAGATTGACGTATTTCTATGGGGTTAGTAGAGATGCCAAATTCTTACTGCAACAATCTTGGCGGGGTACAACATGAAGTTTCATGACTAACATTAAGTTCCAAGGAAATATGCACGATATGAATCCAGAAATCACACTTGGAGAACTTGGCATACAACTTCTCTTTCTTGAGTAATTCTAGGATTATTCTTAGATGATTTGCGTGCTCTTCTTTGTTACAAGAGTAGATAAGAATATCATCGATGAACACTATCACAAATTTATCCAAGTATAGTTTACACATACGATTCATGAGATCCATGAATACAGTAGGTGCATTAGTTAAACCAAATGGTGTCACTTGCAATTCATAATGTCCATATCTTTTCTGAAAGCGTCTTGGGAATATCTTCATCCCGACTCTCAATTGATGATAACCTATCTCAATCGATCTTTAGAGTAACACTCGAACCTTGAAGTTGTCAAATAAGTCCATCGATCATGGGTAAATGGGTAACGATTCTTTACGGTAAGTTTATTCAACTCTCGGTAATCGATACACATTCTGAAAGATCCGTCTTTCTTTTTAACAAATAAGACAGGAGCTCCCCAAGGTGAAGTACTTGGTAGAATAAAACCTCGGTCTGCCAAATTTTGAAGTTGGTTAGATAGTTCCTGCATTTCTGAAGGAGCTAATCTATAGGGTGCTCAAGCTACAGGTGTCGCTCCTGGAATTAAATCGATTTGAAATTCTACTTGACGAATGGGAAGGAAGCCAGGTAGAATCTTTAAGAAAAAACTTCCAGGGAATTCTCTGACTACTAGGTATAGTCTTCTAGTCGTTTTCTCGTCCGATTTCTTTTCCATTATTTGGGCTATGAAAACTTGACATCCCCTGGATATATACCTTTTGGTTTTTATACAGGATATGAGATTTAGTCGGGTTTTACTTCGGTCACCTTGAATGATTAATGTTTCACCGTCGATGGGAATGTGGACGACTTTCTCGTCATAGATGATCCTAGCATGATACTTGGATAACCAATCCACACCAATGACAACGTCGAAACTACTGAGTTTAATCGTCATAAGATCAATTTTGAAAGGTTTGTTTAACAAGGTCAGGATTGCATCCTGATAACGTGTTTTGTCTTTACTAATTTTTCGTCTCAATTTCGATATCGTGTAGAAAGGTATCTATATAAGGTGGAATATTAGCTTAGAGGCAAGAGATATGATACGAAGCTTTTATACACTCCAGAATCAAATAGAATACTTCCTAGCAAGATGTTGTTTAGAAGAGACATACCGTACTACGTTTGGGTTTTTATGAGCATTCCTATGCCTTAGCATATAGGCTCTTCCCTGGGCATTATTGGTGGTGGTCTTTCGGCACTGATTTGCATAATGCCCTTTCTCTCCATAGGCATGGCAAGTAACTGTCACTGGTAGCAGATTACTTCCAGTGGTTGGCCCTTTGTTTCTGCAGTTCTTAGTCAGATGGCTCACCTTGTTGCAAATATTACACTTAACAGTGCAAGGTCCTGTGTGATGCAGAGTGCATTTCTTACACAAGGGACGATTTCTAGTATACCCATTATTTTTAGTTGGGGTGGCAGCATAAGCCCTGAAGGTTTCTTGTCTTTTGTTCTGTTGTGGTTGTGATATTATTAGCGGCTGTGGTGTTGTGTTTACGGTAGTCTGTTGTTATTATTATAGCCAGTAGTTATTGTTGTAGAAAGTTCATCTTGTCTCAAACTTTCCGTTGTGATCACTTGATACTTGGCATCGGAGTGTGCTTTGTTACCTGATCCACTAGCCTCTAGGCTATGTTAATGGCTTCCTCTAGAGTTTGAGGTTTAGAGGCGGTAACATTCCCTTCAATACTTTCAAGGCAATCTCCCGATGAAAACTTCCATTATTTTCTCAGAATCTGGCACCATGGTGGGACACAAGGTTTCCAATTCTTGGAATATTTTCACATATGTCTTGAGATCATTCTCCTTCACATTCAGATGGTAAAATTTGTCTTCCATCTTCTAGACTTCAGTTCGGGGACAGTACTTCTTTATCAAAAATTTTTGAATTCAACCCAAGAATCTTGTAAGCTTCTCATACCCAATAGGTTGGGCAAAAGAATTCCACCAAGATAGAGCTTCTTCAGTTAATGTACCAGTAGCAAACTTTACCTTGCAGTCTTCGGTACAGTTGCTACAGGAAAACGCTGATTCAGTTCTTTCAAATTAGCGGATGAGACCAATAGCGCCTTCGGTACCTTTTAAGTTGATAGTTTGGCAGCTCATGAACTCTTTGTAGATACATTGTCTTGCCACAAGAGCTTCTCTTTGGTCCTGGGTGGTATTATCCAGTATTGTTGCTAAGTATTAGCGCTTTGTGCTTCCAGAGCTGTGTAACACTGTCAATCAACTATTTTCCTGCAGCACCTGAGTCATGTTGGTGCTTCAATGTTGACATCCTTTAGGAGCATCATATCAACATAAGATAACACAAATATAGAACGATATCACAAGTTCTTAAAATGAATTACAGTTTCAAAAATAAACATTGTCACAATAGTGTTATCGAAATCATAGATAATTCAAATCAAATAAGTATCTATGATTTATTTAGAAGTCATGGTATGATTCATAACGATGGAGACGGAGATGACTATATAAGAGAAGTTGATTTAGGATGGATATATAGGTATTATGAAACAAAAAGGTATAACGGGATTGTCAATGTATAAATATGTAACAACTTGCCTTTGTACTGTACAAAGTCAAAATTATTGACAAGTGTTGTTATTTAAACCACACATCCCATGGCTAGGTTAAAAGATATAACTAGTATCTAATCTAGCAGTTCGATGATCCTTTCTGGCTGTTCTTGAGTTCATATATTGCATTAAGAAGATTTTCCTTGTCTGCTTGGTGATGGACTTAGATTTCTTCTATGATTTGTTCAATATTAGCAATCCTGAAGCGAGCCAAAGCAATCTTGTTGTTATTTCCCATTTGCTTTCTTTAAAGTTTAGTAATTCGAGCATGAGCCTTTTGGAGTCAGCCCTTCTCAGATGTCCGGAAATCTGTTGTATAATCACCCACCTATTCCGAGACCTCTGTTTTTTCTCTATGTTGCTCAAATGCTGTCGAGAGAAGTTCATCCAGGTGATTTAAGATGTTCCTCAATTTGCTCCTCGTGAACGTATCCATACTTGACTATACTAGAGCTATCTCCCATCTCCAATCTGAGTAGGGCAAATAGTAGAGGAATTAAAAATAGAAAAAAAATTGGTTATGGCCTTGTTTTCATAGGTGACAATAATTCCTCCGGAAAAAAAAAGGAAAGAATTCTTGAGGATTAAACATTAGAGATAACATTGTAGATGGAGGCACAATAGTTGCTGGTGGAATATGTGATTCTTTAGCATAGTATGCATGCATGACCTTCATATAGGGGTCATCATGAAAAAGTAAAAGAGTTGGTGAAACTATTAGAACTACACCAAATGAGTTATTTGAAGAGCTAGAATAAGTTTTTCCTGGTGAAGCTGGGACATTTATCGGGGAAGCTAGGATGATAGTCCGGGAAGTTTAGAGGAAAAAAGCATCCTCAATAGCGGAAGTAGGATGGTTGGGAGAAGACATTACTCTGTTAACAACCCAGTGGTGAATAACATAAGTTAATTATATAGTAGTATAATAGTTTAAAAAAATGTATACTTTACATACTATTCTGGAAGATGTAGTGGCACGGGGGACTTTGATAGAGAAAAGTAGTTATTGTTAGGTTTAACCTTGTTTCTTATAACGCTTGGCTACTAAGTACCAAACTATAACACCCCCATTTTTGACATATAGCAGCGGAAGCTAATCTAGGGTTTTATTATTTATAGTAAAATAGTCCATAATCAAGAAAACGACTCAAAAGGGACTTTTTGAAAAGAAAGTTATCATTCATTATTTCATTAGAGTTTTTACAAACAGAGGTCCCAAAATCTACATGAAAACATAAAGTTTGAATGATAACAGTTTAGCCATCTTCAAGTCCGTGCCACTCCGTGCCATAAGATGTTCAGTTACCTGAGATAAACATGCTAAAAAGGGTCAACACAATGGTTGAGTGAAATTCAAGGTTATATATAAATAGTGTGAATACAAGTCCTCAAAAGTGATTACGTGTTTATACACCCTAAGTGTAATAATTGCATATGAGTACAATTAATATTGAAAACAGTAATTTATTGTGTCCTAACTCATGGCTCTTCAAACTGAATAGTGTATATATCAATAATGATATAATATACAGTATAATGGCCCCCTTGTAGGTAATTGCCCATATACTAATGAGTTCAAATATAGTGCTTTGGTTACCTATCATGGCAACACAAACGGATTCATACCCAAAAGGCCTATTTAACAATATTCACGTTCACTCGCAAGTGATTAATGGTCTATGATGGTGGGGGTCTTTTGGCATAAAGAGACTTAGACAACAGATGCAATAATAAATCAGGATAGCATACATTTAGAAAATACTTGTATTCATGGTTTATAACATGTATTCCCCTCACGGGTTTATGAAATAGAAGATTTAAAAGTGAGGCTATGAACTTACCTTACAGTATAGGGAAATCTGATTGATGGCAAAAGTATAATAGGTGAAAGTAACGGCTTCGTCACGCAACCTGGGGTAATATGTCAAGTCTTAGTATGATAATTTATGTTTGAAAACTTCATAAAGTTAAACATATATCTTTGATTTATTAAATTATGAAAATATTGTATCGTTGTTCGGGCTATCATAATCCAGAGGTCATGTAGTATCGTTTGAGGAGCCAGGGCACTTTAAATCGTAAACCCAGCAAACTCGTCAAAACGAAAACTCAAATGAAAACCTTTCATATGAAATTCGCTAGTAACGAGGATACATGAAGATTTTAAGTTTCTTTAAAAATTATTTGATCATAAATTATATTAAATATATAACGAAATAATGCGTCGATTTATGATTAATAACGATAAATGTGTCAGGTTTTAACAAAATCGAGTTTTATAAAATTATTATATATTTTTCTAATTTATATAAAAATATTATATTATATATTTTTAAGTTTGCAAAATTGGCAATATATACCCTTGGTTTATAAACTTTTACAACTTTAGTCCTTTATATATAAAGTATATATAATTTAAACCTTTAACTTTGAAACTTGGAAAATTGGTCCTTATAGTTACAACTTTAGGAAAATAACATTTTCAGCCCCTTTAGTTATAAATTTCAAAAATTTATAATATATACCCCTTTGCATGAAAATATTTGCAAAACAAGTCCAAAATCCATAATAAGGTATTTTTGAATTCTAAAAGAGTTTTATAGCTTATGGCTTATTAGAATAAGCTAAAATAAATTAGGATAAATAGCTTTTACGAGCTTATAGCTTATTAAAAGAGCTTATGAGCTTAAAAACACAAAAATGGGTCGTTTGGTTTATAAAATTTAACCCGATGGGTTTAAGCTTTTAAGACTTGATAAAAAGCTTATAGAAATGATAAATAAGCTTATAGGAATAGCTTATAACAACAGCTTATAAGTTTAGCTTGTAGATTTAAAGAAAACGAGTAATTAGGGTTTTAAGGTTTCGTTTGGTTTTAGAAAATTAACCACGCATGGTTTTGAGTTAAAAGCTTTTAACAAGAGTTCATACATGATTATAAGATACTTATTAAGGATTCAAAACAGAAAACAAGCTTATTGAATGAGACTTAGGCTTACTTGAGCTCAAAGTGGGTCGAAAATGGGTTTTGAGTTTCGTATGCCTAGAAACAACCTTGCAAGGCTTCTTCTCTTGGTTTCTTGGTTCACTTCTATTCTTGGGGACCTTCCTTACTTCCTTTATCAGCTTAGAACTCCATTGATTGTGAGAAATGAGTTTGAGAGGTATGAGATTGAAGTATGAAGGGAGGGCGGCTATTTATAGGGTCGAATACCCTTGGAGACCAAGGTTGTAAGTGAGTGTGGCTAAATCTTGTAAGGTACTGACTTAGGAGGGATAGGAGGTGAGTGTTTAAGGCTAGGTTAGTAGCTATGAAGTGTTGGAAGGGTTTTGGAGGGGTGATGTGGCCGCGGCTAGAAAGGAGCAACAAGGAGGTGATGTAGCAAGCTTGTGGTAAGGAAAGTGAATAGAGTGCTTTTGTAAAGCTACTTGGGGTGGACTGCGTTGGTGAGTCAAAGTGTGCTTGATGTGTTAGGTTGCCTAGCTTAAGCAAGTAAAAAAAGGGCAGGAATAGAAAAGAAAATGGTGCCGTTGGTTTTGCTTTCGGTTAGGGTTTTAGGGTTTTTATTTCGAGTTAGGGTTAGGATTTAGGATAGTTTAGGGTTTAGGATTAGTGTTAGGATTATGGTTTAGGGGTTTACGGATTAAGGGTTTAGAGGGTTAGTTTTAAGGTTTAGAGTTAGTTTAGGTTTAATGTAACAATTAGGGTTTTAGGGTTATTTTTTTTTTTGTTTTTTTTTTTTTTTTTTTTTTTTTTTTTTTTTTTTTTTTTTTTTTTTTTTTTTTTTTTTTTTTTTTTTTGTTTTTGTTATTTTTTTTTTTTTTTTTTTTTTTTTTTTTTTTTTTTTTTTTTTTTTTTTTTTTTTTTTTTTTTTTGGGGGTTTTTTTGGGTGGGGGGTTTTTTTTAGTGTTTTTTTTTTTGGTTTTTTTTTTTGTGTTTTTGTTAAAAGTAAAATTAGGGTTTAGGGTTTTATTTTTAAGGTTTAGGGTTTTAGATTAGGGTTTAGGATGAAGTAGGGTTTAGTTTTAAGGTTTAAAAGTTATGCATTAAGTGCTTGTACCTTGTGTTAAAGTGGTATAAAGTTTAAACATGGTTCCTAATTTGACTTTCTTGCATTATTGACTTGTATATTGTGTTTTAGAAAGTTGTAACTTGATTTAGGAGGGAAAAGATATTCAAATGTTGTGTATTGATACTTGTACACATGCTTTAAAGGCTTGTACATTCATTTTATATGTATACATTACATATAATTAGGGTTTTGATATAAACGTTAACGTTTAATGCTTGTTTTGATATAACGTTTTGAAAAGTATGTTAAATGGATAATGTACTTGGTAAAAATGATATTAGGATATAGACTTGACATATTAGGATGTTTACATGATATAAACATAGATATAGATGGCATTGATAGAGGTTGCGTGAGCTCGTTTACTTTAGAGATGCAAGTTACGTTGCATTATGAGATAAAGCAAAAAATTTCCTTGTAAGAAGGTGATATATTTATAATAGATGGATATTACAGTGCATCTAATTTAATAGATGGATAATTACATTGATGAAAATTGCGGGTTGTTATAGTCTCCCTCCCTTAAAAGAAATCTCGTCTCGAGATTTAGTTGGATGCCGGAGTGGTGTTTGAAAACAGATGTGGATATTTGGCATAAATTTGATCTTCGCGTTCCCATGTAAATTCTGGTCCTCTTTTAGAGTTCCTATCTTACTTTGATTATAGGAATACGACTATGTTTCAGTTGCTTGACTTCTTGATCCAGAATCTCCATTGGTTCTTCTACAAAGTTGAGTTTGTCATCGAGTCAAAGCTCTTTCATTGGGATGACAAGGGATTCGTCAGATAAGCATTTCTTTAGATTAGAAATGTGGAAAGTACTGTGGACATTACTGAGCTCTTCAGGAAGCTCTAGTTTGTATGCCACTGGGCCAATCCGTTCAAGGATTTTGAATGGTCCAATGTACCGGGGGTTAAGCTTTCCTCGTTTTCCGAATAGGATGACACCTTTACGAGGTGATACTTTCAACATAACACGATCTCCAACTTGAAATTCTAAAGGCTTTCGTCTTATATTGGCATAACTTCTCTGCCGGTCTCTTGCAGCTTGCAAGTGTTGTTGAATTTGCACAATCTTTTCAGTGGTTTCATGGATTATTTCTGGTCCTGTAAGTTGAACATCTCCAACTTCGGCCCAGCAAACAGGTGATCTGCACTTTTAACCATAAAGTGCCTCAAATGGTGCTGCCTTAATACTAGCATGGTAACTGTTATTGTATAAGAATTCTACCAATGGTAAGTGTCTTTCCCATCCTTTTCCAAAATCTATAACACAGGCTTGAAGCATGTCTTCAAGTGTTTGAATGGTCCTTTCACTTTTTCAATCGGTTTCGAGATGATATGTCATACTCATGTCTAATTGAGTACCCAAAGCACTTTGTAATGATTTCAAGAATCTGGATGTGAAATGACTATCATGATCCGAAATGATAGATATTGGCACTCCATGCCGGTAGACTATTTCTTTGATGTATAACCTTGTAAGGGTTTCCATACTATCTGTCTCTCGGGTAGAGATGAAGTGTGCGGATTTGGTAAGGCGATCGACAATGACCTAGATTGTGTCGTGTCCGTTTGATGTTTTGGGCAGTTTTGTGATAAAATCCATTGTGATTCTTTCCCATTTCCACATAGGAATCTCCGGTTGTACCAGTAAGCCGGATGGCTTTTGACATTCTGCCTTAACTCTAGAACATGTTAAACATTTTCCAACATATTCAGCGATGATTGCCTTCATGTTATGCCACCAATAGGGATTCTTTAGATCCTGATACATCTTGTCAGAACCCGGGTGAATGGAATATTTTGATTTATGGGACTCATGCATGATCAAGTCTCTCAGATTACCAAAGAGTGGTAACCAGCTTTGGTTCTTAATACAACGAGTTCCATCAGTACGTATTTCAAATGCTTTATCCATTCCTCGTAAGTTTTCAGCCTTGATGTTTTCTTTTTTGAGTGCTTCGGTTTGAGCTTTAAGAATTTTTGAGGGTAAGTTTGGATGAATGGTCATAACTAATGATCTAACCCGGAGTGGTTTGATTCGTTCCTTCCAGATTAAGGCATCTGCTACAACATTTTCTTTTCTAGGATGGTAGCGAATTTCACAATCGTAGTCTGCATGCAATTCTAACCAACGAAGTTGTCTCATGTTCAACTCTTTCTGATCAAGGATGTGCTGAAGACTTTTGTGATCAGTGAACACAGTACATTTGGTGCCATACAGATAGTGTCTCCAAATTTTAAGAGCGAACACTACTGATTCTAATTCGAGATCATGAGTGGTATAGTTTTCTTCATTAGGCTTAAGTTGTCGGGATGCATATGCAATAACTTTCTCTCTTTGCATTAACACTGCTTCCAGACCTTGATGGGATGCATCACAGTAAATAACAAAATCGTCGTTTCCTTCTAGTAATGCTAAGATTGGAGCTTCACAAAGCTTCTGTTTTATTAATTGGAAAGCCGACTCTTGATCTTCGCCTCAGATATACTTCTTGTTTTTCTGGGTTAATTCAGTCAAAGACTTTGCAATCTTTGAAAAACCTTCAATGAATCTATGATAATAACCGGAAAGTCCTAAGAATTGACGTATTTCTATAGGTGTAGTAGGAGATGCCCAATTCTTAACTACTTCAATCTTGGCGGGGTCAACATGAAGTCCTTGACTATCAATTAAGTGTCTAAGAAATTGCATGATATGAATCAAGAAATCACACTTGGAGAACTTGACATATAATTTCTCCTTTTTGAGTAATTCCAAGATTATTCTCAAATGATTTGCGTGCTCTTCTTTGTTACGAGAGTAGATGAGAATATCATCAATATACACTATCCGATTTTTATCCAAGATATGAGATTTAGTCGGGTTTTACTTCGGTCACATCGAATGATC
>BQNB010031329.1:3773-18773 GCA_026074375.1 Tanacetum coccineum
ATTAACAAACCACGTAGAAGATAATACATTATTTCTTGTACTCAAAGGTAGAGCATAGCATAATAGACCACAAAATAAATTGAACCCAGAAATCGGATCGAACCAACCAAACCGAACATATTTTAGTCCGGTCATCAATTCAACTGTCATCTTTTAGAGCTTCAGAAATCTTTTTAGGTTCCTGCTGAGATAAGAAGCAGGCAAACAAACAATGCTGTTGATCTTTGTGATTGTTTCTTTGCTGCTTTTGAACATAACTTACAAGTGCATGTGCTCCTGAATGTTGCTGCACTCTGCTTTAAGTTCTTTTATAAAAGACACACTATCAAAATCTAAATTACCAACTCTTATTCTGCCTTTACCAGTTATGTAGCCTTTGCTACCTCCAAAGGTAACAGATCCCCCTTTGCATTCTTCAAAATCACCCAAGTAATCCTTGTTACCAGTCATGTGCCCTGAGCATCCACTATCAAATATACCGTCGTCCTCCATGTTCTTGAGTGGGTGATCCTGCACATGAAAATGAGAGATTAGTTGCTCTTAGGGACCCAGGCCTTTTCAGGCTTGGGTCTGCCTTGTGGTCCTTTAGCATTTACAGTTCGAATAAAATTGGATCCACTATTACAATTGGAGTTTGGTCTAGTTTTCCTCCAATTATAACATGCTGAGGTCTTAACAGCAGTGCCCCAATTTCCCTTTACAGCATGAGTATAAGACATTTTTGTTGTATTTCTAACAATGGGTCTTCTCACAGGTGAATGTGATTTTGAAAAATTACTTCTTTGATTAAACTTATTCACCTGGGGTCTTACAGGACTAAAACTGTTTGAGTTACTGGTATGTATTGGTTGTTTAGCTTTAACAGTATTAATATTAAAACTACCAGTATTAACATTAGACCTGACAGAATTAACATTTTGCCTAACAGAATTAACATTTGCCCTACCAGTATTAACATTAGGTCTAACAGAATTAACATTTTGCCTAACAGCAATGAGTTGTACTGGTCTAGGTACAAAGTGATTAGCATGATTAACCCTGTTTGCATTGTTCCATACTGGTTTGGCCACCCCATTACCAGTATTAAAAACCCTTTGTTTCTTAAGCTCAGCCTCTCTTGCCATTTTCTTTTCATAAAAGTCACAATTTCTGATCAAATGACTTAGGCTGCCACAAACAAAACACTTTTTCTTGATGAAAGAGTAACCTTCCCCTAGTTCTCTTTCCATCATTTCATTCCAATTCTTTCCGTTAACTTTAGGTGTCCCCTGATTTTTCATTGGTTGCCTAGGAGTTTTTACGTGTGTTACACAACTAGGTTCAACTTCTTTTGATTCAGACACAACTTTTTCATTAGTTGTAACAGACTTAGACGTAGACATCTCATTTGGTACACTTATACTTTCTGATTCAGACTCAGAAGAGTGCTCAGAGGGATTTCCAAAAGATCCTTCACTGTCATTTGATTGACAGGTAGAATGCTCATTGGATTTGTCATCTGAGTCACTAATTTCAGGCTTTTGAGGTCCCTTTTTACCATAAACATACAAAGATTCATCAATTTCCTGTTGTGGTTTAGGAGTATAGTCCCCAGTTAAGGGATGTGGAACTCCTTTGAAACTATCAGTCTTTGAAAATCTACTGTACAAAGGTTTGTCAATGAAGTCTTCTTCTGTACAATTAAACACAGTACGATTCATTTCTTCCTCATAGCTTAAAACCTCATCGTTTGATTTTATTTCATACCCTAAGCCAACTTTACTAGTTGAACTCATACCAGAATCAACTAATTTCCAAAGGTTTTTAGAAGAATCCTTCCATGAATCTACTGTTTTCTGCAATTGTTCCTTTTCTTTTACAGCTTTCATTCCTATTCTCCTATATTTTTTAAGCTTTTCATCTTTTTCATATAATATAATTCATTTTGCCTGAAAATGTAAGCTGTTCATTTAAAGATAATATGCTTGCTTTTGAAAAGAAACAACTAAAGCTTCTAATTTCTTAACAGACTTAGATCATCAGCAATATTTTTACTTCTTGTTCACCTAACTGAGTTTTTTTGTTCATACACACACACAGTGTTTAATTTAATTATATGAATCAATGCAAGTGTTTTTAGAACAAATGAACCATCATTATTTGACTGATAGCCATGAGTGCATAATTTTGTCTCTACTTTTACTTCTGTATGTTTCTCCCTAATTGACACAAACCATCATCCATATCACAAACAGTTCCTGATTCTGCTTTTTTTCTATTCTAGCTCCTTGATCGTGATAAAAAAGTCTCTCTTTCTTCTTTCCATCATTTGTCCCCTTGGATGTGCATTCCCAAGCAAAATGACCAGTGTTGTGACATTTGAAACATTCAAGCTTCTTTTTGTCAAAACCAACAGGTTTGTTTCCATCAATCCAACTCCTCGTTCCATTTTCTTATAGAACTTGCTTCATTCGAATAGCGAATCATTGCTATCTACCAGTATTATTAACCATCTCTTCAATGTCCCATATCATTAATCTGTTCTAGGTCTTCATGAAACAAGTCCAAATCTTTTGGTTGTTTGGCAAAGAGTAAATAAATAACTTCATCAGCAAAATCAGCAGGAACTTCTTTTTCTGGAATATTGTTTGAAAAAGTAGAAGGAGTATAAGTTACTGGTAGGCTACCAGTATACCATACTTACTTGTAGTGGCTCGCTCTTGCAGTGTGAAACAAAAGCAACATTTTGAGCACTTACAAATGATTTTGAGGTACTTGTGAGTTTCCTGCTCAAAAACCCTAAGGTTATTATACAAGTCAACAATAGATAAAGTGTACAACATCTGGTTTGGTTCTCATAGATCATTGCCAAGATTTGACCAAGCAAGGGGCCAAAGATCTAAAGGAACTTGTGATTTGCATCCCAGTGGATATTTCATCACCATGAGCTTCGCAACTAATGAGATAGTTGTTGTAATATGTCATATCTCTTTTCTAACCCTTCCTGAACTTGACATAGTAAATTTGCTTCAAGACTGTTTGTTTTAAAATAGCTTTCTGCATCTTCTTTGAATTTTGTAAAAATTACCACCAAAACCAAGTCCTTATGCTTACCAAAAATTTCTTTTGGCATCCGTCCATTCCATGAAATCTGTCTCAGATGTTCCTTGGGAATGGCCCATAAGTGTAAAATGGTTCTTACCATTCCTTTCCTTTTCCAAACAACAACATAATTTCTGAGCAGATACTAGGTGTATAGTACTCCTAACAACACCATCATTTGCTAGTTAAGATACTCTTCTTATAATTTCCATTCGAATAACCTTCCAAACATCATGTCAATAATATTCAAAGGCAATGCTACATGTCTATGGCCCATATATCCATACTCACCCTTTCTTCAGAATCGGAGTTTGATATTTGGATATGGTTGTTATAGGAATGAAGTTGTTTGTTGTGTTTTTGGTTTGTTGGTTGTCAAGTACCATTGTCTGATGCTTCTTCATGGATTGACGCTTCATCATCACTAAGATGTTGAGAGAAATCATCATTAGAGTTTGAGACATATTTCTAGATTGAAAGTGATTGTTGTGGTTCTTATGATTTCTTGCTTACTCATGTCCCCTAGAGGCTTCGGATACCACTTTTTAGTCCAAAGGTCTTGGATCGTTTAGGCCTTTTGTAAGACAATAACAAACTTGAATATAAAAACCCAATCACATAATAAGAGACAATAACTATGAATACTATGTTCTAATTCGGAATCATACAAGAATAACTAAGAAGAACACAATGTAGAAACTTTGCAATTTTTCTATGATTTCTATTAGGGTTCCTGTCTAACAAACACTATGCCGAGGGTTCCTTTTATATACACCAAGGAAACCCTAAAGGGCTTTACAAACGCGTAAAAGATAATGCATATCATGTCCTAAGATTCCTCTAAGATAATTATTAATATCTATTTATGTTACAAAACAAACTTAACTAGACAAGGCCAGTATAACTATAAGTACTGCCAACATACCTTAGTACTTGGACAGACTTAACTATGTCTACCAACTTAACTCTATAACTACCAAGACTTAAGTCCTATTTCAATAATTCCAAACTACTCTATTATTTATTATTAGTAATATTATGTTTCGCATTTTCTCTAATTTTTCAAAATTTATTTTAAAGTGACTAAATCGTCAATAAAAACAAAATTTGACAATAAGTGTTATCTAATAGTGTCTCCATTTTCTCTCTTTAAATCTATCTCACATCTAAATCTTTAACTCCCATCCTCATTTTAACACTTAATCTAACATTACCATAATCACATTTTCACTCTCTTGACCTAAACCCCATAAACCCAACCTTCTCTACGTGCCGCCACGCACTACAGTTTTTCAGGCAGCTTTTTGTACTTTTTTTGGCGTGTTCCAAGCGGTTTGGACCACTACCTCCATCGAGGGAGGTTCCCCTCACTTTTCCGATTGTGATCCATGTAGTCTTGGTGCCACAGCTATCGTCAGCCATTAACTACCGTCGTCTGCCATCATTGGTCACCAAAAAATTATATTTTCCGATAGCTGACGGGTGTAGTACGAAGGAAGGAAACGACTACAAGCTTTGGTACTCCGAAACGCGGATCACGATTAATGGAGTTAGAGTTATTTTGGCGTCTAGACTTAGGTACAAAGTACTTCATGTGGATAGGCGTAGCGAGAGGATCATGTCGATCTCATTGGTGGTGGATGAAGAGACGGTCAACGTGATCAGTGCGTATGCGCCCCACGTAGGTCCGAGTGAGGAAGAAAAGAAGAGTTTCTAGGACTCTGCATACGATTGTGAGGGAATGCCCGTCATACTAATGGCTTAGTATAAGAGGGTGATTTAAAGAACAATAAGATAAAGCGAATCCATACTCCGAAGTTCACGGAGTTTTTGGATATGGAGTTAGGAATAAAGAAGGACACATGATTTTGGAGTTTGCTACTGCCTACAACTTGGTTATAGTAAACTCTTTCTTCATGAAGAGGGATGCCAATTTGATTACCTTCGAGAGTGAGGGTCGCTCTACAGATATTAACTACATGTTGGTGTGCAGAGAAGACCTTAAGGCATGCTAGGACTGCTTAGTAGCCTTCTCCAAATGAAGCATGCACTTCTAACACAAAATTTGTTAGTTGTAGACATACCTTTTTATGAAACATAAAATAGAAGGGTAGTGCTAAGTGATGTCAAGAATCCTTGTGGAAGAACCATGAAATATGAGGCTGGCCGAGGCCTTAACAAGGTGAGAGTCGCTAAAGTAAATTACAACACAAGTGGAAAGACATGACATAAATTGAACGTGAAATGGAAAGTGTAAAACCTTTGCCCCAGATCATCAAATATGAGGAAAAATAATCCCTAGTGTACTTGTTGGGACAAGTAAGAACCCATACAACTCGTAGAGGAATCACGGAGGCTTAAGGAGGAGGAGCAAACCAAACCTCAAGGTGAAACAAGCAAGGTTCAAAGAGCCTGCTTTGGTGTAGGGGGTGGCCAAGAGGAAAGGATTCAGGCATAGGAAAGGTATAAAGAAGGTAAAAGAGAGGCAAAAAAGGCAGTTACGCAAGCAAAAGAAAAGCGTATGAAGAACTCTATAAGAAATTAGACTCCAAAGAGGGAGCAAATGATATCTACAGGATTACTAATGACCGAGCGAGAAGAAGAAGGGATATAGAAGGCATTCGATACATCAAAGATGAAGGAGGTCAAAGCATTGTGAACGAAGAAGAAATTAGGAAAAGATGGGGAGAGCAATACTCTTCTATTTTCAACTAGAAAAGGACTGAAGGACGCGAGGAAGTAGAGAACTCCAACCTACACCTACAATTC
The DNA here is from genome assembly GCA_026074375.1 of Tanacetum coccineum. Classification (NCBI taxonomy): domain Eukaryota; kingdom Viridiplantae; phylum Streptophyta; class Magnoliopsida; order Asterales; family Asteraceae; genus Tanacetum; species Tanacetum coccineum. The sequence goes on from BQNB010031329.1 coordinate 9,624, forward strand.
AACTACTGTTACTCAAGGATCAGTCAGGAGGAAGTAAGACCAGATTTACAGAAAATAGGGTAGAAGACAAATTCATTGCCCATATCAAATCCCCAATCGAAGCTTAGAGGGTACCTAAGATATGAGAGCGCGTAAAAAATGGCTGGACCAATTTCTCTTAAAAAGATTTTCACAAGAGATAAGATGCAAAAAGAATAGAGACTCAAGAAAGTCGTTCCCATTTACAAGAATAATGGAGACGAGCAAAAGTGTAGCAACTGTAAGGGTATTAAGATGCTCTGTCACTTCGTTAAGCTGTAAGAGATAGTGATTGTTGGACCGATTTACTGAATAGATCTTAACCTTCAGCTTGCAAAGAGTTTGCTCCTTTAGATAATTCTAAAGCAACAATAATGAAACACTTATAACACAATTGATTAATGCGGAATCAATCAATATGCTAAAAAAGAAACAATATTGAATACACAAAAAAGAACTTTTAATATTAAAACTAAGAATCTGCCCTAGGTTACAGATTACAAACTATGATTACTATTCGATCTCTATGATCTGTGTAGAACTATATCTACTAACTATGCCTAGGGTTCCTTTTATAGACTAAGGAAACCCTAATGGGCTTTACAAAACACGTATAAAGATAATGCATATCCTTTCCTAAGATATCTCATGCATATCTTTAACTCTAAATAACTTCTGCGTAAGCAGACTTAACTATTACATAAGCAGTATTAACTATTTAACACTACCAGTACTAACTATGATAATCCTTCTACCAGTACTAACTATGTAACTAGCAGAACTAACTATAATACACTAACAAAATTAAGTCTGTTATACAAAATTCCTAACAATCCTTCACCCCCTAAACTTGAACTTCACACCTTGTTAATTCAAGTGTATCTTCAGGTTTGTCTTCAGTTTTAGGGCTTTTGAGAATTTGTATCTAAACATTTCTTTAAGTCCTTAAGCATCTCTTGAATCATGACAGTGTGTTATACCTGTTTTTTTATTAAAAAAAATAGATCATACTTTGTCTTTTAAGGTCTTTGTCTTCCTCTCAACAAGCTACACAGCAACATCCAACTAAGTTGGCTTTGTAGTTTTTGGCAAACTACCAGCCATCAACGGATTTGATATGTCTTTACCATGAGCCGTTTGCTATGGACTAGTCAATGCTTCATTTCAATAACAAGGTGCATTGATAACCTTATAGTTTTTAGCAAAACTATCATCTATCAACGGAGATTTAAGATCACTTTACAACTAGACCGTATGCTTTGAGTAGCCACTCTTCTCTTGTTTTTAAAAAATACGGTGAGATTGAATTACCATACAGTTTTTAGGTAAACTGTCAACCATTTAAACGGATTTTAAGAAGTCTTTACCAAAGCCGTTTGCCTTGGACTAGCCAGTTCTTGATGTCTGTTAGACATGGTGAACTGATGACCATTTGTTGTGTGATGATTAAACCAACACTTAAACAATCCTTCCCAATTCAATCATAGTCCATAGTTTCCAAAAAAATATGCTCACTGCTACTGAGAGGAATGCATTCACATTCTATACAACTTGCTTCTAATCATCTTCAATGAGTTGATAACAAACATCATCCATTGATCCATCTAACAAACGATTCATCTTTAGCATTACTTGGCAAGCATCTTTTGACAAAGGATATTTTCTATCTGCTAACATATATATAGTAGATTCATCCAATGTTAGGCAATGTACTGCACAAGTAGGATAGTACCTCCAATTAATTATCTTCTGTTGAAGTGGCAAACTCCAAATTGCATCATCACTAAGGTATTGTGGATCAAACATGGTCCATAGATCCACCGGCCCAAGAAGTACTCTGTCATACATCTCTTTAGGTCTATTTGCCCCATATTTCTTTATCACCAATCCGTACAACTCTATAAGATCGTCTCTTGAAAAGTCTTTAGGTATGGCTCCAAAACTCATATAAATTTTATCAGAACCATCTCTTCTTTATATCTGATATAGCACCTTTGTGACTGTGATTGAGAAATATTCTTTCAATTAACAAAAGTCAGGAGTTTTGTAGCAGTTAGAATAGAAGTCTACTCTAATCATCTGATTCTTGATGAACCACTTTGACCTTTATCTTCACAAATGCTTCTCTTTCAGTGTTAAACTCATCTTGTGCCATCTTGTCATATGTGTCCCTTTCTTTCCTTTTGCTTATCCTTCTCTATCTTGTTTTCTTAACAGGCACTATCACACTTCTTCTTCCTATACACTTCATCTTTCCCTTTGTGTTTGAAGCATCCTCAATTCAATCTCTGTTTTCTGTTGAAGTTTCTTGTTCTAAGCTATAATCTATGGTATTTTCACTGTTGCTTTCAGTTTTCCATTGTCACAAAGCTATCAATACTCTTCATCAGCATTTTCAAATTCAGTCTTCAACTCTTTAAAAGAAAGCTTCTTTAATTGAGACAATTTCCATGAGCTCTGATTCTTAATGAAGGTACTTATGTACTCTCTTTGTTGTGCTCGTGTCATTGGCTTACTCCTTTTTGCTTTAGCTTTTTGTTTAGCATAGAACTTCTTCTTCTCATTTATCATTTCCACCATGCTTTTTTGCAAAATCATCATTGCTTATACTTTCTCCCTGGAGACTCTTGACTACCTCTGTATTAGCTTTCTAGAATGCCCTAATGGTGTCCCAATCTTCTTCAGTATAGAACTGTGCAGCTTCTTGAACTTCAGCCTTTCTTTTTAGTTGTTGCTCTGACAATTCTTGTTCTTGCCCTGCACTGCTTTTGGCTACCATCCTTATCTCAATAATCAGTTTTGTAACTTCTTCAATCCATTATTGAGCTTGCATCTTAAATAGCCTTTTCCCAATCCAGCTTCTTCTTGTCCAATTTGTTCTTTAGTCTTAAGAGTAGCCAGGAATATCCTCTTCACCCATCTGAGACTTTCCTTCCCTTTAACCTTTTTAAGGAGAAAGCATTAATACTAGAAGTACTAATTGATGTTTTACCAGTATCAACTTTAGTACTACCAGTATTAACATCTTCAATACCACTATTAATCTCAACTCTACCAGTATTAATCGTATCCTCAACATCCAATCCAGTATTAATGTTTTTAGCCATTGACCTTGCTCTCCTCCTATATCTCTTGCCCTTATCAGTCGACTTTGCTTTGATAACACTTTGAGAAGCAACTTTTGACAAAGTTTTAGTTGCCTCCAAGATTGTAGGACTGATTTCTTCTTCTTGAGCCTCCCCTGAAGCTTTTGTAGGAGTAACAAAATCTGTTGACTTCTCTTTCATGGATTCTCTAAACAAAGAGACTAGAGGATCAACATCAATATCCTGAATTATCCTCCCTTGATCCTCTAGTTCTTCACCCTCTAATGCAGACACAAGTACCTTCTTGGATTTCCTCTTCAAAGCTATTTCCATAGGTGGTAGGGATGTAGATGGTAGTGGATCAACAGGTGTGTGATAAGTACCATCAATTCCTTGAGTTGTATACTGGCCCTCAGCACTTCCTGACGTGTTACCTTTGGGGAGAGGTACTTCATAGGACCTAGGTGATGGTAAAACTTAGTAGTGAGTAAGGTGGTGATTGAAGTGGTGAGTAAGGTGGTGATTGAAGTGGTGAGTGAGGTGGTGATTAAAGTGGTGAGTGAGGTGGTGATTGAAGTGGTGAGTGAGGTGGTAGGGATGTAGATGGTAGTGGATCAACAGGTGTGTGATAGGGTTCAACTGGTTGTGCTGATCCATCACCCTGATCCATAGCTGCACCTGCTAACATAGCAGGCAACAATGGTACAAAATCCCCTGCAACACCACTTATTTCATGTTGTGGCAAAGCTTTTTTGGTCAAAAATTTGCGGCTAAATACTTTCCGTTATATTCAGTAATACCCTTTCCAAAATAATTTGATAAAAATCTTGGATACAATTAAAAATTTTTGTATTACTACTCCAAGATATAAACCATTCCATCATAAAAATCATTTAGAAAAAATTATAAAACCTATTACCAGATGACAGATTAATGCAGTAGGCAACAGTACTACCAAATATGATCATCATCCACCATACATAGGGCTTAAGTAGTGTAAAATAAAATGGATTAAAAATTTCCATTGGGGTGAAAAATTCTTTTATTTCCAAAAAGTTAATTTTACTCTCATTAACATACCCAATGAGCGAATCCAGCATATATTTCATCACGCATCAGTATAAATTTAAAGTATTCCTGTTGCAGTCTGCCAATTAGTTTACTCTTATGACAGATGCCTTAGTAATAGTATACTCTTTAGAGTCTATAGATGCTACTAATTATTGAGTCCCATTAGCAAGTGTTCTGACTGTGGCAGTTTGCTAGAACTGTTTGACTAGGGAGTCATAGATAGTAGAATTATGAGTTAAGGCATACCTGAGAGATGTACCTTTAAGAAAATCCACTACCTCAGTGAAACCAACACTTTCATTTGGTTTCTTCAGGAAAGCTACCATATTATGCTTGTATGAGTACTTTAGATTGGCCATATAAATACGTTGATGAACAAAAGTTGTAAGAATTCAAATTCTAGTGCTGGGTTTTATACGAGTGAATTACTAAGTACTGGTAGAGAGAGAAAATTAGTTTTTTATCGATGATAACAAGTTTCTATTAGAACGAGTGTAAAAGTGTTTCTTTAGATAAAAGAAAAAAGATATTTTTATAGAATAAAGTGCAGTAATTATCCAAATAGAAAAAACCTTATCTTATAAGTTATACGCCGTAAAAATTCTCTAAACGTAATATTTAAAATAAGAAAAAATCAATTTTCCTTCACCCAAACCAACGGTACAATCTACCAGACATAACATTTAGCCTACCAATACAAATATAGTCTTCCAAAATTAACTTAAAGAACTACCATAATTTAACATATAGACTACCAAGAATTAACTCTAGTACTTATTAACTTACAGACCATATATGAGTAGAATTGGCAGGCGACAACTTCTATCCTCCTTAAAACCTGCTTATCCTGAAATATTTAGTCAAAAACAAGAAAAATGTTACAATATATCATTAACTAGAACTAACTATTTCCTAACTACCAGTATTAATACCCTAGCAGTATTAATTTTAACTAGAAGTACTTACTACACTTTACAACCTTTACAATTTTAACCTCCCCTCAAATGTAGCTACAGATTTAACATTCCAATGCTAACCACCAAAAAGTAAATCTTGTGACATCAAAATCTTTGGGTCCAGAAGGTCAGTAATATTAAGAATCTGTGTGGAATCTTGATAACCTCTATCATCTCTTCTCATAAGCAATATCTATAAGATGGAAACAAATCTCAATATGCCTTGGTCCATGAATTGAGCAAGGATTCTTGAATGACACTTATAGTTCTCTCATTATCAATATGGATTTTAGTGTTCATGAAATTGAAACCATAATCCATCATCTGATTCTGTATCCATAATACTTGCCCATAACAGTTAGCAGCTGCAACATATTCTGCCTTAGTAGTAGAATTTGCCATAATAGTCTACTTTTTGCATTACCAAGATATCAATCTTCTTCCAAGAAATTGACATCCACCTGTTGTTGATTTTCTGTCAAGGCTCTCGGCTCATCATAATCACATTTGAGAAGCCTCAAGTCAAAAGGTGGAATCCCTAGGATACCATAAACCTAATTTGGTTGATGTTTGAAGGTACCTAAAAATCCTTTTCACTGCATTTAAGTGGAGGCATTTTGGAGTGACTTGAAATCTAGCACAGGTACATCAAACACCACCATATGTCTGGCCTTGATGCAGTAAAATACATTAGTAGAGCCAATCATAGACCATGTATACATGTACATGTAACTCTACACCATCATCATCCTTGAATGGTTGGTTTTATTAGACTCAATAGAGTAGTACTGTTTCTGATGGAACAAAAAAATCAAACTTCTTTAAGAAGATGTCAGCTAACATACTTATCATGACTAAATAAAGATTCCATCGAGTTGTTTGCTTTACTTGAAGTCCCAAACAGAATGTGAGTTCACCCTGGAACTCTCTGAATCTTTGTGCATACATTCTTCAAACTCTGTACATAGACTTCTTAGTAGAGCCAAAAATAATGTCATCCACATACACTTGGACTAACATAATGTCACTCTTTTTCTTCTTGATAAACAATGTTTTGTCTATGGTACCTCTTCTGAAACCATTTTCCATCAAAAAAGAAGAAAGTGTCTCATACCAAGCTCTAGGAGCTTGGAAGTAACCATAATAGAGCTTTGATCACTTTAATAGACTTAGTTTGAGGCAGCAGGATCTACAAAGCCTATAGGTTGATTGAACAATAACCTTCGCTCTTCAATAGTGCCATAAAGAAATGCACTTTTAACATCCATTTGGTAGATAGTAAATCCCATGTAATATGCAAAGGCTAAAAATAACCTAATTGCCTCAATTCTGGCAACAGGTGCAAAAACCTTATCATAATCTATACGTTCCTCCTGCCTAAATCCTTGTGCTACAAGCCGTGCTTTGTTTTTCACAACAATACTTCTCTCATCCCTCTTATTCATAAAGACCCACTTTGGGCCAATTACCTTTTTCCCATATGGCAAATCAACAAGTACCCAAACCTTCTGTAGTTGAACTGCAGCAATTCCTCTATGCATTTGTTTCACCCAGACGCTTTCATCTTGTAAGGCTTGATGATATAGTCTTGGGTTTCTTCTTGAGAGCGAAAACATGCAAACAAACATTCTGATGATCCATGAGATTTGTTCTGATCTTTTTGTGAATGTAACTGTACGCAAGGCTTTTTTGTTCTAAAGACGCCTTTTTGAATCTCCCACTTTGTTTGAAACTGTATATGGTAGGGATCTCCTAGAATTCTGTCGCTTTTGATGATCCTTAATGAATTCTGAGTGTAGGGAATCTAGGAACGACAGCAATGGTGTTATCCATGTTGTTAAAATCAGCCACTGCACCCATATCTTTATCATCATCATAAGATCCATTGAATATTCCATCATTTGGGAGAGTATCTGAAGCATCTTCCAAGTCAGGCATATTTGGATCATTAGGTAAATCAGCATTAGGGAGAGTAGATGCATCAATAGGTATTTTTCCTCTAAGATAGACAAATGATGATTCATCAGCATTTGTACCACGTGCAAAGTACTAGCATCACTAACATAATGGAGTGTTATAACCTATCGGTACTAACAAATGGCATATCAGTACTAACAGATGGCCTATCAATATTAATAGATGGCATAATCAAAGTACTAACGAATGGCCTATCAGTACTAACAGATGGCCTATCAGTACTAAGTTTGTTAGTACTTGTAGCTTGAGCTGCCTTCTTTTGAGATGCAATTCTCCTCTTTTCTTCTTCTTCAAGGCATGTCTAGAAACGTCATCCATCATCTTTACAACCAATTCATAGTAACCATCTTCTTAAGTTTATCATGCAAGTCCTAGTTTCACTTTCCTTGTTAGCAACATCTTCTGAATCTTGTACATCATTGTCTTTAGAAGAACTTTCAGAAGGTTTTTCATGTGCAGCTAGAGGAACATCTTCACTAGGAATCCTGTCTATGAGGTATTGTAGTAAAAGCAATATGTATTCCTGAGTAGGTCCTTTATCTTTTCTTGATGAACCTGCAACATAATAATCTTGTGTACCTGCATCCACATTAACCTGATTTTCTACACTAATAGGAACATAATTCATTGAATTTGTAAGAAAATCAAGATCAAACATCCAATTAGGACCAGTTCCTGCCACATTTGGTTGATCTTCAAGAAAATTAATATGCAAATTCTCTTCTACCATTTTGGTCCTTTTGTTGTATACTCTAAAGGCTTTACTAGAGGTAGAGTATCCAAGCAAATAACCTTCATCAGATTTCCCATCAAATTTACCCAAGGAATCTAAGATGTTTAAAATAGTCAAGGGGCACCCAAAAGGTCTCATAAAACTAATACTAGGTGAGTTACCTATTGATAGTTCATAAGGTGTCTTGTTTTGAGGTTTGATCACTAATACCCTATTCAGTACATAGCAGGCAGTATTTACTGCCTCTGCCCAAAATAGGATAGGTAAAAATGAATCTGCTAATATAGTTCTAGCTGCCTTAATTAGTGTCCTGTTTTTCCTTTTTGCAACACCATTCTGCTGTGGAGTTTTAGCCACCCTAAACTCCTTTTTTATTCCTTTCTTAGCACAAAATTCATTCATATCATGGTTCTTAAACTCTGTCCCATTATCACATCTAATGATTTTAACATTATGATTTAATTGGTTTTCTAAGCCTATGATAAATTTACAAAGGATTTCAAATGTTTCATCCTTGGTAGCTAAGAAAAATACCCAACTAAATATGTTGAAATCATCAGTCACAACCAAACAATACCTTTTCTTGTTAATACTTTCTACAGAGACAAGTCCAAATAAGTCCATATGAAGTAATTCTAGGGGATTTCTGATGATTCTTTCTAACTTGGCCTTACAGGAGGCCTTATGTTGCTTACCCTTCTTGCAGGCAACACAAGCGTGGTCATTCACAAAAACGTTTGAAGGTAAACCTATAACTAGGTGACCTTTAACAGGTTTGTTTATATCTTTGAAATTCACATGACCTAATCTCGTGTGCCATAATTTAGACTCATCTGTTGTTGCATTTGCATATAAACAAGTTTACCTCCAGAGGGAATAATGTTCTTTAAGTCCAAGCTGTACACATCATCCTTTCTAGGAGCTCTAAGTACAGCTTGACTTTTATCAAGAAGCTTAAAGCTAGGAGACAGGATAAGGCATTCGGTCTCAGTAAAAAGGACACTATTTTTTTTGTCACATATTTGTGAGACAGAGAAAAGGTTAAACTTAAGTTCATCTACAAAGTAAACATCATCAAAGTCTAAATTAGCGGTTCTGATTTTACCTTTACCCGTTATTTTACCTCCTTTGGGATCACTTCCAAAAGCCACAAAGCCTCCATTGTAATCTTCATAGTCTGAAAGATAAGCTTTGTTTCCAGTCATATGGCTAGAGCAACCACTATCCACCACTGCATGATCCTGCAACAAGATCTCTGGATTGCCCTGCACAAAAGTAAGAGAATTAGTATCTCTTAGGGATCCAAGCC
>BQNB010031329.1:23773-54079 GCA_026074375.1 Tanacetum coccineum
CCAACATCAAACAGGCTATTGGCAAGTGGCTTGCGAGATTCTATATGAATCAAGCTTGTGTCAACTGGATATCGATAACTGTCCAGTATATGAATTGACGACTCAATAAAAAAGATTGTAACTATCTGATTCACTCTTACCCTGTTGTCTGCTTTGAGATGCTTCGGTAACGAGAACGGCTAGTACAACTGTGAAACCCTATCAAGGAGATTCTTATGAATTCTAACTGATCACATGCAGTATTTATACTAATTTATGGGGAACCGTGGTTATTATAACTGTATTTGACGAAGTGACAAAGACACTTTTGTCTATGTATGTTTATCTCTAACCTATAATTGTAGGTTTCCTGACGGTAGCCGCTTCTAGTCCAAGACGAGTCAAGATTCAAGACCTCAAGCTCAATCGACAAAGATATATATATATGATGAAAGTTTAAGCACATATGTCAAAGTCTTCTACAATCTCTGATGTACAACACTCCCTAAAAGGAACATTTTTGACAAGATTACCTAACAATAACAAACATATATCTCACAAATAGATAAAGTACCATTCCTACCGTGATGTGGTACAAGTAATCATGTTAAAGAAAATGTTGTGGGAGATTGTCAACAAGCTTTCAAGACCTTGAGCATGAGGGTGGAGACACAAGATCGCAAGGCGGCAAAAAGATTCAAGGATAAAGATTTAGAGATCTCAATTGTCAAGACTAATCAAGGCCAAAGACCATGATATAAGTATTTTGTCAAAGCATATCAAGTTAAAGATCAAGATCCATAATCAAAAGCATGCAAAAGGAACTTCAAAATAATTCCCAAGACAATAAAGTTCCAAGAATAAAGAACGAAACAAGAAGTGAAGTCTCATGCGCAATGACCACCCCTTAGGGGAAGATTGTTAGACCTAGTTTTATGTGAAGTGATGGTCATTAAGACTCTTGAACCTTGTATTAGTCTAGTAAATGTTCCTGGGAATTCTATATGATAATTGGGACAAGTTACGGGCTTTGAAGACCATTAGATATCAAGACCAGCCTTGAAATCCCACTTAAATCCAAGGTTGGCCAATGTACACAACTATATAAAGACTTCTCCTCATGTGGAGAGGGTGTTGCTCATTTTTCCTTTCATTAATGTGTAGCCTTTTATTTTTGTTATTTTCTCTCTCTAAAACTTCTCTCTCTATATATACTTACTAGCAAAATCATGTGTTTGTGTTTGTGATTTAATAAGCTAACAGAGCTAAAGATTACAGGGTGTTCATCTGCAAGCTGAAGAAATAAAGCATGAATATTTAAGTAGATCAAGGTCTTTGAAGACAATCTCAAGGAATACTGGACTTCATTCTTATCATTTTACTTTATTTTTGCTAGTAAGAAACATTGTAACCAATTCAGGTGTGACACCATCTTGAAGAGAGATTGTTAGCCTTACTATTTTGTAAAGTTGGTGTCTTTCACGTGAATTAGACTAGACTTAGGCACTGCGTATCACACAGGGGTTATTTATGTAAACTAGGAATAGTTTGCTTTTTCTTTCTAGTATAAATACCCCTCATGGCTCTCCATGAGGGGTGTTGATGAAATCATTTGTATATCTTTCTCATTCTCAAGGTAATAAACACATAGTATTTTCTCCACCATCTCTTTACTTTCTCTCACTAAAACAACCATGCTTATTCTTGTCGATCGTATCATGAAAGATAGCCATCATACACCTCTGGAACGTGCCCAGTGCATTGCATAAACCAAAAGGAATGCGACGGTAGGCAAATGTTCCATAAGGACATGTGAATGTTGTATTTTCTTGATCATGAGGTTCGATGGGAATTTGAAAATAACCCGAGAAACCATCAAGAAAACAATAGTACTCGTTTCCCGCTAATCTCTCAAGCATTTGATCCATAAACGGTAGTGGAAAAGTGGTTCTTTACCAGTGGCCTTCATTTACACTTTTGCATTGTTTATTGCTTCACGCCAGGCCAATAACCAACGAGTCGGGAATCAATTCATTTTCATCATTTTCAACAACGGTAAAACCACCCTTTGTTGGTACGCAATGTACAAGGCTTACTAAGGGGGGGACTATCCGAAAGATCGGGTATTTTGATCAAGCATTAAGATGGTTTTTCAACCTCACTTTTGTGGATGACATCGTGGGATTTGTTGGGGGGGGGGGGGGGGGGGTGGGGTGGGGGGGGGCATTTCACTCATATTGGGTGTTGATCATCTGGTTTATTAGTCCTCTTCCTTATGAATATTGTGATTATAATATTCTGGGTTTAATACCCTTGATTATCGGTGAGTTTCCAAGTTATGGCTGCTTGTTTGGACGTCAAAAACCTTTATTGTAGAGCAGGCTTTTTCCCTCGACAATCAAGTATTTAGCAATTATGGCTAGGCAAACGTGTTGTCACCTTCCAAAAACTTACTTATTCTGAGATGAGGTGGTAAGTCCTTATAGTTCGACCTCACGAGGATTCATTAATTGAAGATTTATCAGTTTTAGCGGGGGGGGTGAGAGAATTCACAAATTTTATGCCTTTTCGAATTTCAGAGCAAATAGTTTTCTTGGTTGGGGAGGTGGTGATGGATCATCATTGATGAAATGATTCAAGAAGTTGAAGATCCCCCTCAGAGTCATAGTAAAGAGTTTTTTTTTTCCTCCATCAACTTCCGATGATGTTGGATCATCTTCACAAGAGCGAGGAAAAGCCAACGCACTTCAATCAAGAAGAAGTAAATCACTTTCCCCAAAAGGAGTGAGAGTCGGAGAGAGAGGTAGATTCGATCAGGGTCATAGTATGGAGGGGGATTGCCACTTGCCGATCATATCCGGAGAAACCGGAACTTCTGAGAATCTCCTTTTTAAGACATTTAATTGACGTCATTCGGTTTATATCATTTTCATCATAATTAGAGAATATCTCGATGTTTGGGCTAGATATTGATTGTTATGGCTTCTTACCACACACGAAGAGTTAATTCTCCTTCGTAACATCAAATCAATGCTGTCCGTCTTTAAGATGGATCTCCCGTGAAATTAGGGGAATCAGGGATCGACATCAAAGTCTACGACTACAAAGTCGGCCGGGAATTTGAATTTACTACTTTTAGCGTTATAACATCTTCAGCGATACGATCGTTGGTAAACGAACGTTCTGACATGTTCAAGGAGGTCATACAAGTAGGTGTGAGCTCAGGAAGAGAAGCTTTTTTCCACAAGGATATTGGCATGAGATTTATGCTCTAGCAGCCAGAGATTGGCGTGGCTTAAGCATTCATCCATTCAGGGGAAAATAACGTTGGTATTAAGATATTTGATGGGTCTCTCAAGTTTTTCGAGGTAAACTTGTATAAGTGACAGCCAGAAACAATGCTAATTCAAAGGGAGTTCTTGCCATTTCACTTTATTTTGCTTTTTGTTTACATTAATGCCGTTATGAGTTGAGGCCCAATTTTGGTGTAGGATTCTATGCATCCGATAAAAACTAATTTCGAAACTCATATCTTGAAAGATTTTGTAAAATTTCTCGACTTGGTTGTTAGCTTTTTCACTTTGCTTTTCATCATTACGTCTTGAAGGATATGGAATTGACGGTTTCAAGTTAGGCATCGGAGCACTAACGGGAATTACAACGGGCTCAGAATTTGGTACTTGGGATTGAACTTGGACAACCGGAGGTTCGACGTCTTTGGTACTTCCATTATTAGTAGGAAGCACCGTGTCTTTTGTCACCCGCGGAGTTTAGTTCCACTACTTTAGGAGGAGATGAAGTAGTAGGAATCGTGGGTCCTTGATAAGCAACACCACTTTAGGTAGTAATACCTTTCAAATCTACCTTCGGGTTAGTAATGGTATTACTAGGGAGTGTCCCTGAACCTGAAGTAGAAGCGGTATTGGCATTCACGAATTTGGAAAGCATGTCCGTTAAATTGGTCATTTGATTTTGCAAGTTTTGATTTTGGTCTTGCACGTTTCTCATGACCGCATCATTGGCTTTGACGTAACTTTCAAAATCGGTCTTTGTCACACCTTGTGTTTGAGGAGCCGGAGCTTTGTAAGGTGGAGCTTGGTGAACTGGAGGTTGATTTACCTGGGTTGATAAATTTGTCCTTGGTTGTAATTATTCCCCCGGTTTTGGTTGTAATTGTTTCCCCGATTTTGGTTGAAATTATTTCCTTGGTTGTAACGGTTTTGATTAGTTCCTTGATTGTTTTGAATGGGAGGAAAATCGGGAGGTCGAATTTGATTAGCAATCGGGGCTCGGTAACCGGTATTTCCTTGGTTGTAGTTAGCTGCGGCGGCTTAAGAGACGTAGTCTTGAATATTGTCACGATGAACGTTGCCATTGGTGGCGGGACAATTTCGGTACGAATGAGCACCACCACAAGTAACACAACTTTCCTCGACCGCTTTCACAGGAGTGAGAGCTTGGGATTTCTTGTCAAGAAGTAAAGCTTTCACCATATCTTTCAATTCGGCAACATCGGGAGAAACACCGGGGGTAGAAGTGCTCGAACTCACTTTTGCAACAACCGGTTTGTTACGTGAATTACGAACTTTGGATTTGCTTTCAATGATTCTTAGGCAATCACGGGGCATTTTATCTAAAAAGTTACCACCCGCGGCGGAATTCAACGAATCTTGATCATAGAGATTCAAGGCCATTGTAGAAAGTATCTAGTTGATGCACCAATTTCTGAAAATCCATGATGTGGACATGCCCGAAGAAGATCGTTGAATCGGTCCCATGCCTCATAAAATGTCTCATCAAATCTTTGTTGAAATCTCGTGATTCATTTCGACGATTAGTTGTTAAGACGGAGGGAAGAAATGTTGATGAATTTCGAAACAAGATTCATCCATTTTAGAACGATCGAGGGTTCCTTTCTCTAGCCAGATCCGGGCGGCCCTACTAGGGGAAAATGGGAAAAGCATAAGCTTAACCGACGTACTCGGGACGTTCGGGAACTTCATCGTAGAAGTGATCTTGTTGAAATATCCGAATGTGTCATGAAGGGTCTTCTTTTCATGGTCAAAGAATTGCTTATATTTTTGAAACGAGGGTAAGCAAACCGTGCTTAAGCACAAAGTTTCCGCGGTGATCTCGGCACTAACGGATGGATCCTCGTAACCCTCGATGGGTGCTTCGAGCAATTGAGCCATAGTACGATTATCGTCCATCGTAACTACGGGAGGAGCTGGATTTTCAATTGGTTCTTCAAGATTAAATGGTTCAACAAAAGCCGGTGTGGGCTTTGTTGTTTGTTGACGGTCAAAGGATTACCGGGATTTGAGAAACAGTGCGCATGCCACTAAAATAAAAAAAGAAAATTACACAATTTTTTTTGTTTGTTCTTATTTGGTTTATCAAAAAATGAAATTCACAATTATTTAATAACACCTAAAACGAAATAAGACAACGTTAAACCTAAAAATCAACAAGCTTCCGGTCAACTCTTCGAAAAGTGAAGAAACACCACAAAGGAGCGCGTAGGAATAGGAAACGCGAAGCTATTAAAAACCTTTTTCCTTTAGGGTCGTAGTTTCTAGGAACAACCCGCCTTATACCCCTCTTTGAGTTTGTTTATCTTTTAAAAGGTGAACCGTACCTCGCTAGTGACACAAAAGGTAAGTTTTTGATTCTTTGGTTTGGGAACTTATTAATGGATAATACTTCAGTTGGAAATTAGTATATGTTGGGTTTTCTTTTGTATAAGATTACCAACTTGTGATTTTTATTGAAGAATAAAGACATTTTTGTTATCATTTTGGTTTTTTTTATAATAATAAAAAGTAATATACACAATCAACAAGCACCAAGATAATCAAACTTCGAAACGACAAACGCTTTCATTCCTCCCCGGCAGCGGCGCCAAAAATTGATTTATTAGATTTATTAACCTTTAGTAAATATATAAATTACTTATAAATATACTAACAAGGATCAAAATCCACAAAATCAATGAAACCGTGAAGTAGTATCAGATATTCCCCCGTCGATTATCCTCAAACGGGAGTGAATTGGAAAGTCGGAAGTTGGTTTGAATAACAATGCTTGAGTGGAAAAGATTTGGGTTTGATTTTCTAAAACTACGAGAAAAATAAGGCAAACTATACTAAAAACGAGAACGGGAAGCTAAAATGACACACTAAAAACCCTAATTTTTCAAAATTAAGCCTAAATTTATTTTTTCACTTTAATTGGACTTAAATTGACTAAAAAGTAAGTTTAAAGAAAACTAGAACGAAAACGGAGTTAAATGATATCGAATCGAGAGGGAAGTGGGGGGGAACGCGTATCGGGTGGGGGGGGGCTCGAAACCCGTTCTTTAAAAAGTAAAATTTTGCAAAAATGACCCTACGAAAGTTTTTCTATTTTTCCTAAGTGAAGAATGATAAAATAAAATTTTCTAAAAAAGAAAAATATTTTTTTGATTTTTATTTAATTTATTATAATAAAAAAACAGTTTAAAAGAAAAAAAAATATCAAACGATTATAAAAAATGTGAAAAAATACAGAAAAGTGGATTAAGGTGTACTGGTTCTATGAAAAATAAAAGCTAGAAAATTGGACTTATAAATAAGCCGTAATAAGCTGAAAACAACTTATGGGCTTATTGGGCTAAAATGCCCTTATAAATTAAATGTTGCAACTCACTACCGGATGAGCTATTGTAGCACAGCGGTAGTGAGTGTGTTATAAAACGTTGGTTGATGGGGTTGAGGTCCCGAGTTCGAGTCTTGCTCACTTGGGGCCTCCCCTAATCCCAACGTTTTTGTTATGCATTTTTTTTACAACTTTTTGAACAAGCTAAAAATAAGCAACTTAAAAAAAAGACAAAAAATTTATAACTTAAAAATAAGCACAAGAAAGTCACAGTTAAGCTTTAAAAACTTAAAACTAAAAAGAGCTAAACTGTTTGGCTTTTTTAAAGCAAATAAGCAAATGAAAACTTAGTATAAGCTAAGACAGACAATAAGCAATATCTAATAAGCACTAAAGAACATAAATACAACTAAAATAAGCTAGAATGGCAAATAAGCTAAAAAAAACTAATAAACACTTAAAATTTACTCTAAAAAGGCAAATAAGCTTAAATAAGCTCTAAACTAAAGACAATAAGCTAAAATGGGCTTAATCTAACCTAAAAATATGAAAATAACATATAAAAAAAGCGTACGAAACAAAAAATACAAAAATAACTAACGTACACGGCTACATATCACGTTTAAATTTTGCTCAGATTTCTTCTTTTTTTCATGTTTATGATGAAGGCATCCTCCTCGGCTAACCCCCGTTGCTAGTGCTGAGAAACTTAATTTCTTCCAACTTCATTATTGTCGCGTCTTTCACTTTAGGCACCACGTACATCTCTTGAGTAGTCTCCCGTTTGAGTCTAAATTCATTTTGTAAATTCTCCCAAAAATCTTGCGGTTACTCCTGGTGGTGCACGACGTGGTCTTTGATTTACTTTTTTCATCAGGCGTGGTTTGTACGAGGGGGGGGACGATAGTCCTCAATTCAATCTTTCGTCGGGAGTAGGATGGATCATCTCCCACTTGAGGTGTTTTTCCTCTCAAGATTTCTTTCCCCCATGTGACCTATCCCAATACCCCCCCACCCCCCCGCCTCTTGATAAATAGCTCTATTTCTTTTTTCTTATTGTTTTCTTCTTTTTTTCCTTTTGTTTTGGGGTCGCGAAATGAACTACTAACATACAAAACTTACTTGGTTCACAGACAAAGAGTCATACCCTCGTTTTTCCCTTTTGTTATCCGTTTTATTTTCCTTTCCCTTCCCCCTCCCTCTCCCCCCCACAACTTTCTACTCAAACGTTTTTAAGATGTTTGTAGAAATAGCGTTAGGTAAACGATTGGCAAATATACCGTGTCAACAATTGCCCACGTGTACTAATCCACTACTTTAATTAGCCCCCTTGCCCCACGATTATGTATTAAATGGGTTCCCCTGTTCAAACCTAAGAGACCCGTTGTGTAATAAGTTTGTGTAGAGCAAATAATGTTGAACTCATTCATAAAAAAAAAAAAAAAAAAACCTTAATAAACCAACTTAAAAAAAAAAAACAAAAACCAGAAATGATGGCTGCGTTCGATCTATCTTGGTGCTTTCCCTCTCTTCTGACTTCTTTAAAATCCTCAGAAAAAACAAAACAACAATGAAACATCATATAAATAAACCACATCATCTTCTTTGCCTAGTCTTCTTATTGGGTGGGGGGGCTTGGGTCGTCAAGCAAGCGAGTGTTAGTCCTTTGAAAATCCCATCGGTGGTTACAAAATAATAGGTGGGTGGTTTGGAGTTTTTTTTTTTTTTTTTTTTTTTTTGTTTTTTTTTTTTTTTTTTTTTTGTTTTTTTATGTTTTTTTTTTATGTTTTTTTTTTTTGTATTTTGTTTGCTAGTTGTTTTTTTTTTGTGTATTCCCCTCCCCCCCCCTTTCCCCTCCCTTCTGGTCCCCTCCCCCCCCTCCCCCTTGTTTTCCTCCCCCTCCCTCTCCCTTTCTTCTTTCCCTTTTTCATGTTCCATTTCTTTTCTCTTTCCCCGTTCCTTTCCTTTCCTCTTTCTTTTTCTCTCTTTCCTTCTTTTTTCCCCTCCCTTTCCCCCTTCCTCCCTTCGTTCGTTGCTTCCATGTGTGTTGTCAATGTCAGTACATTTAGGTGATCTTGTTTGATTTGTAGTGTGGGTGGGTTGGTTTGTGGTGTTTGGAGTTTGTTTGTAACACCCACCCTTGTAAGAACGCCAGTAAACCCTTCCTTGCACGTTTTTTGAGATCTAATGTTTTAAATATAGTCCTTTGGACTATTTGACTTTTTTTTTGTGGGTTTGTTGTTTTTTTTATATTTTTTTTTGACTTTTTGTTTTATTACAGTTTTGTTTGTGGTGGTTTTGTCTCAGTTTTTTTCCGTTTGAGCAATGTGTAGATTGCCGCCGCGCCACGTCCCGCGAGTTGAACCGGCTGGGTGAAATTCTATGATATTTATATTACGTTACTATTACATAGGTTATTCTTCATAATGTAATGGTGCTTGTGTTAAAAATAAAACTTTTTATCCCATAACTACTTAATACTTTCATAATAATTCCCCTATCCCTGGAACCCACCCTTAACAAATAACAACCCGTCATATTATATTCCCCCTTCCTTCTCCTTAAATTTCGAAGCTTTATCTTTTTCTTTAACTTTTTCTTTCCTCCTTTAAGAAAAATAAAAATCTTTTTCCTTCTTCTTATATATTAATGGATTTTTATTATATGTGATACACAATGTTCTTCTTCGTTTTCTTTGCTTTGTTCTTATGTATCTTTGGAGGGATCATGTTCTTGGAGGTTGTCCCGTGTTTAGCTTGAGATATCTATAACGAGTCTCGGCACGTCCGTTAATGTTCAAAACGAATCTTAGAAAGTTTAACTGTGAAATATGTCATGAAAATATTCTAAATTCATGGAAAAGTATTTTTGAGTTCATTAAAAATACTAGGAAACTTCGGGTAACGTTTTAGAATCACGAACTTTGAGCGTTTAAGAACCCGACAAGTGACGAAAGGCATCTAGGATTCCCCTAGGGTGCCAACTGGACGTCGAGTCCTATGGGGGACAAGGAGGTAAATTTTTAGGCTTGTGAGTCTACCCTTGGTACAAATTTCTTTTGTCTTGATCCATATCACACATTTCTCATTATTCAAAAATCACACACTCTTTTCATCTTTTCTTTGAGCTCGGCCAGAAACAAACACACACACAAATAATTCATTTTTGAGTTTTGATCAAGAACATGGTGCTTTAAGATATTTCTGGGTTGATTCTAGTATTCGGGTTATCATTTAAACAACGTTTAGGTTGTTAGATCATGTGTTAACTTGCTTTTAAAACCCACTTTGTAAGTTATCTGATTGATTCTTTTTTATTAACCCTTTTTATATAAATAAATATATAATACTTATAAATATATAATGAGGATAATTATCAAGAAAATCAATGAAACCGGAAGTAGTATAGAATATTCCCGGGTCGTAGTCCCAACGAGGAGCGAATTGGAAAGTCGAAAGTCGGTTTGAATAACAATGCTTGAATGGAAAAGATTTGGGTTTGATTTCTAAATCTACGGGAAAAATAAAGCAATCTACACTAAAAACGAGAAAATTACACAAATTATACTAAAAATGGAAACGGGAAGCTAAAACGACACACTAAAAACCCTAAATTTTCAAAATTAAGCTTAAATTGATTTTTTCACTTTTAATGTACTTAAATTGACTAAAAAGGAAGTTTAAAGAAAACTAGAACGAAAACGGAGTTAAATTGAGCTAGAAAGTACGAAAAACGAGCACGGGAACGAATCCCGCTCTTTAAAAAACGAAATTTTGCAAAAATGACCTTACGAAAGTTTTTCTATTTTTCCTAGATACTATATGATAAAATAAAATTTTCTAAAAAAGAAAAATATTTTTTTGATTTTTATTTAATTTTTAATAATTAAAAAACAGAATTAAAGAAAATAAATGATAAAAAATAGCAAACAAAGTTGGAAAAATGTGAAAAATACAGAAAAGTGGATTAAGGTGTACTGGTTCTATGAAAAATAAAAGCTAGAAAATTGGGCTTATAAATAAGCCGTAATAAGCTAAAAATAGCTTATGGGCTTAATGGGCTAAAATGCCCTTAAAGAATTAATTGTGTAACTCACTACCGGATGAGCTATTGTAGCACAGCGGTAGTGAGTGTGTGTTATAAAACGTTGGTTGATGGGGTTGAGGTCCCAAGTTCGAGCCCTGCACACTTGGGGCCTCCCCTAATCCCAACGTTTTTAATCCACCAAAAAATCAATTTTTTTTTTTTTTTTATTTTTTTTACTACTTTTTAAACAAGATGAAAATAAATGGAACTTTAAAAAAAGACCCAAAGAAAAAAAATAAAAAATTTTGGTTAAACTCTTATAAAAAAAAAAAACAAAAATAAGCACAGTTATAGCAAATAAGATGGCAGTTTGCTAAATTTACTCTAAGACTACAAAATGCTTAACTGTTAAGCAGTTAAACCCTTAATGAGCTATTGAAATGAATGATAATCTAAAGCTAGCAATAAGCTATACCTAAAAATCAAAAGATATTAAAAATAAGCACTGACAATAAGCTAAATAGACAGAACAGCTAGAAAGGGTTAGAACACTTAAAATTTTACACTAAGAGGCAAATAAGCTCAAATAAGCTTAAAACAAAACCAAATAAGCTAAAACAAGCTTAGACTAACCTAATAAGCAAAGACAAACCAAAATAAGCTAACACCCACAGACAGATAAGCCATAAAAGGCAAATAAGCTATAAGCACAAAATTGGCAGACAAACAAGCCAAAGGGGCACCTTTTGGGCTTATTTTTAAGCCCAAGAGAGGGGTCCTAAGCTTAAGGCTTGCTAGGGCTTATAGAACAGCTTATAGTTTTCCTTAGAAAAATAGCACGCAAAAGGTAAAACTAGACTATCTTAAGGAAGCCAAGAAAAGCCCTATAAAAATGGGTGCTAGCACTAGGGGAATTTTACAAAGAAAAAGGGGCTAAAAGCCACCTTATAAATAAGCTGGCAAATGAGCTTAAAATTTTAAAGGAAGTTAAAACAGATGGACACAAGCTCCTAATGAGCTTATATTCAAAATTTTAAGGTCTAAAAAGAAGTTTAACAATCTGATAACTGAAAATGAAAATTGGCAGTTTTAACTATGAAAAATACTTACAAAAGTTGACAGATTTTTAAAAGACACAAAAGAAAACTTAAGACACTTAACCTATTCTGTTTTGACACTAAAAAGGACTCAAAAACTTGACTCAAAAAGCAAAAGTTAAACTTAATCAAATAAGCATGTGCCAACTGATTTTTTGTCACATGTTTCAAAAGAACATTTATATAAACTTTAAAAAACAACTTTAGGCACTTGAGACTTGAAAAACAGTTTTAAATCTACTAAAAAGGGTGGTTAAAACTCACACCATAACCCAAAAGGATTTTGACCCAGAATGACCCATTTTGGCCCTTGTGCCAAACACCTTTTAAGTCCTATGGTCCAAATTTTAAACTGATTTAAAAGGTTTTAAGCAAAGGTTTTTGAAAAACATTTAACAAATAATAAATAGCAAGCAATAATAAGCACAAATGACACAATAAAAAGCACTAGAATAAGCAGATAAGATATAAGCAGTTTGTAAGCAAATGTGGCAGTTTCTAGTAAAAACTCAAACACAAGACATGTAAGTAACAAGAACAGGTAGATAAGCATAAGATGGCATAAATAAGCAGGAAAATCAAGAAATAAGCAGATAATAAGCTATATTTAAGCAATGCTACAGTAACTTTTTAAGAAAATGAAAATAAGGAACTTACAAGTTCCTTAAGCTTTTCCTCTTGATTTCAGTAGCCAATAACAAACCTATTGCCTCCCATGAGGCTCTAAAACCACAACCATTCAGAATACACTGTGCTCCATTTGCTTTCTTGAATTTTTTGGTAAATTTTGAGAACTAGTTGCTTAAATGACTACAAGCTATGATTAAGCTTAAGCCATATAAGTTTTTACAGCTTAGATTATGTATACTAAACTTAAGAATATCTTTTTCAAAGTGGTTATAACAATGTAGGACTTAAGAACAAGTAAATTAAGAACATAAAATCTTAAAACTTTTTCATTAATTTAAAAGTGAGTACATTAAATTTGCAAATACATAAAAATATAAGCTAAAAAACTAGATGCCCTGGAGGCTTATAAATGGCTAACTATTTATAGGGAAATATTAGGTCTTGGAGTCCTTTTAGGTGTGTTTCTGTTGTTTGTGAGGGGATTGCACTTGGTTTTCTTGTGTGAGAGGTTCGCAAAGTAATCTCAAGCCTTCCAACATATGGTGTCTTCCAAGTTCTTTTCATCATAGCCCTTCCTTGTCTTGATCCGAGGGTATAGTAGTTTGTGCAATGAGGAGTTTAGGGATTTTCTCCAACGGTGGACTTGAGCCATGTGGGTGTGGGGTAAGATGCGAAGTTATGGGTTTTATTGGTTTGCAGGTTAATGGGACAAAAGAGACAGTAAACAGTAGTCGAGGAGGGGGGGGGGGGTACAGGGATACATGAATAGTGGGTTAGGGTTTTGGCGGGAAAAATGGTTGTGTGTATAACAGGGTGAAGGTTTTGGAAAAAGGGCACAAATGGTCCCTCAATTATATATATGTTGTTGCAAGAAAGGTCCTTGTGGTGTTATAACTTTAGGAGTTAGCCAGGTTTGACCCCCAAGGGTTATAAGGGCTATTACATGCATGGTCCTTTTGTTATATAACTTTAGTGGTTTGGCAGAAATGGCCCCCTATAGTTATGTATGGCATGATTACAACTTCAGTCCTTGTATCTTTTATCCTTGTTATACAACTTTAGGATTTGGCATATTTGTTCCCTAAAGTTTTATTTTCTTTGACTTGATGACTTTTTGGCTATGACTTTGTCAGGGTTGACTTTGACTTTTTCACGCTTTTCCATTCCGTGCTCGGTTTTGTCTTTTTTTGGCTTCATTTTTTGTCCTTTTGTCGGATATCCGTTTCCTGCAAAGTATAAATGAAAACATACAAATACAAAGTATTTTTGGTACGTTTTTGGTTATTTAAGTCCGGTTTTAATAGAAAATGGTATGTGTAATTAAACACATACCAAAATCCCCCATACTAAGACATTACCGTGTCCTCACGCAATGCTATGAAGTAAGCACTTAGAAAACTAAGAATCTCGATCCCCCTCGACTAATAACCTCGAAAAGTAGCTAAGTGTTCGTCAAGGGGAATTTAAAGACTCATAAGTTTTGAAAAAGCCCCCTGTCTTTACCATTTTTAAATATATACTCTTATTCCTACACATAATTTTGTATTTTTCATTTCAAGCAACTAACTAACCTATTTGACTTTCGTTATATTATAACTTTAAGGGATCATAGAACAAGATGCATTTCGATCCGAGAATGCCCTAAAAAGGATAAATTCATCGTTCCCGACTTTTCACTTATTCCAAACCAAGCTTAAAACAAAATCACAGTTAAATACTAGTTAAGATGCTAACACTACTCATATTTGCAACTTGTGAACTTTTCGCTCCGACAATTATTATATCTTAGGTGTATGTGTTATTTTGAATTTCAACCATGGATCAATGTTTTGCAAAATTCTATGTTTCACGTTCCACCCGAGAATAATGAGTTTGAAGGCGAGATCATCCCATGTAGCGACTTTCGTCTCGGCACATCCCAACCTTGCGGTTAAGTGACCAGGCTTTTGACACCCCATAGAGACTAGTATCGGGACTCACGGACCTTAGGTTTCAAAAACTCTTAGGTTTCCCGTATACACATAGCTTATAAAATAGAATAGTCAAAGTTCAAAAGCATATTTAAATTTAACAAAAAGAGATCTTATTTATTAATTCACACTTAATATTAAACATTTATGTAATTGTAAACCTCGACCTTTTAGAAGGCTGCAACATCGGTTGTGAGCCGGCAAGATGCAGCAAACTTTTATTAGTCTTGGATTTTTATTCTTACTATGGGCTTTCTTTAGAAGGCTGTAACATCGGTTGTGAGCCGTCAAGATACAACAAACTTTTATCAGCCCACAGTTTATATTTTTTTTTCATTTTTCATCATCATTTTTTTTTGAAATAGAGAAGACTTCTTTTTTGAAAAATTCAAGTATAAATTTGAACTAAGGCTACAATTTTTGCTATATACTACATAAAGATTATTGATTTAAGTTTAATCTCCAAAAATAGCACGTATATTAATCAGGTTAAGAGCTTATGGGAGAAAAAGCGACAAATTACACACATGAGCTCTTAAGATTTCCAAATAATCCTTGTTTAGCATCCAACTCGTACTTAACACTATCATTTTTCGTTCTTCGCGAATATTCGCGAACGCTTAGTCTAAATGTTAAGGAATAAGCTAGAGCTCAACACGCTCGATCAAGTCAAAATTTACTCTTATTCTACCCAGCAGGAAAGTCAAAATTGTGACAAAACACTTATTTTATTTTTGTAATTTTTTAAATTTTTTCATTTTTTTGGTATTTTTCAAAAATTTTGGTGGTAAAAACGGGATACGCGAACAACAACGGCTGCAGGCATAATCAAATCGAAGATCCCCCCCATACTAAGACTAAACATTGTCCTCAATATTTTACGAAGGGTCTCTACGTAAATCCTAAGCCGTTTATGAATTATGCTAAAGATTAAAAGTTTAAGAGATAAGATTTGGTATCGGATTCAAAAGAAGCTGAGGATGTAAAAGCTCTTTGTGATCGAAGGACAAAAAACCGCGAGCACGATGAGGCTTTTAAAAATCACGGAATTCTTGACAATACAACACAACACAAAAATAGACAAAGGAAAGAGGCAGCCTCCTCACACAACAAAAACACTTATTTATTGCTACCATACTACTACTACTATTACGATAATACTAGGATAAGCATGGGGTGCCTCCCACGAAGCGCTTGTTTTAGGTCACTTAGCTTGACCTAATCCCCCATACTTGAGCTTGTCAAGGGGGATAGAAGTGGAGACATGGAACATCCAAGACTCGGATGTCCTCTTGGTAAGAGCAAGGAAAAATCTCCATCGGGCTTTCAAGAATTTTAGTGACTTTGAAAGCTTTAGTGCCCTAATGAGATAGTTTTGGGAGAAGAGGGGTATGAACTCTTTTAGAAGTTAAAATCCCAGGGTTGAAAACTTTTTCCTCATTTTCGGATGAAAACAAAAGTACAGCTCCTAGCCCGAGAACTTTTTTATGGAAAGGAAGTTCATAAAGAGGAGGATTAAAATCCTCAAGAATCAAAGAAGCATTAGTGGTCTTCTTTACATTTTATATGGTTATGTTTGCAAAAGTTGGTGACTTCAAAGAGGTTCTCATGAATGAGTATACCCGGATTAAATACCTTGTCCTCGTTGTCGGTTGAAGACAAATCATCAATCTCGGAAAAATCCTCATAGAAAACCGAGTCACACTCGGGAAAAGGAAGGACATTATTTGATTCAGGAAGATCAAGTTCATCAATCAAGAGTTTAGACTCTTTGATTTTCTCTTCCTTGAAGTCAAATGGATCATCATAAGTATCATCATTAACGGTCTCATGATCAAAAAGGTCATCATCATAATCATCCCATAATGGTGGGGATGAGTAATCAAGAGCATGTTCATCGGTGAACATCTCAGAAATGGTATCATCAAGAGAATTTTCATCAACCGAATCTTCGAGAATAGAATCCATATCCTTGATAGGATCATGGTTAAGCAAATACTCTAATTCTAGAAGATCGGATTCGACATCAAAGGGAAGATCATCATTTCCTGGTGGAAATGTGATATGAGCGAGTTCATCGGCGAACTCCTCAAGAAAATAGTCGCTAGTCTCAGAAATGTGGAGACTAGGTGAAGAAGAGGTGGTACTGCCACTTAAAGAATTATGAAAAGGAGGGAGAAGAGATGAACGATTACTATTTCTTGGTCGAAAAGAATCATTTACGAGATAAGCTTTGAATTCTTCCCAAATTAACTCACTTTCTTCGAGGGAGATAAGTGTGGGGGAAGAAGAAGAAGACTTGGTCTCGAGTTCCGAAATCGGAATGGGATTGCCACTTGGATGATTATCATGATACGGAGGGAGATCTTTAGTTTTATCAAGATTTAGCAAGTTCGCAATAATGTCTTCCTCCGGATCAAAGATATCATCAGTAGCTTCTGGTGAAGTTAAATTGGTATGGTAAGAGACACGAGAAGTGGGATTGCCACTTGGATGATTCATTACAAACAAATCTTCACGAATTTCCTCATGTGAAACATTGTAGACATCAATCATATTGATTGATTCTTAATGAGGTTCATTTGAATAGCTTGAAGTGTCATTTCTCATGTTCAAGATTAGTCTTTCATTACCGTTACGTGAGAATCATTTCTTTCCTTATGAACGTCTATCAAAGCATGAGTGCGTCCGCAAGAATGGTCTTACTAAAATGAGGGGGACACGTGGATCGCTCTCATAATCAACAATGACAAAATCAGCGGGGAATGTGAACTTTCCAACCGGAACAAAGACATCTCTTGCAATTCCTTTCGGAGTGCAAATATCACGGTTAGCAAGTTCAAGAGTCATTTGGGTGGGAATAAGCTTGGGTAACCCTAACTCTTTCCACACCGAGAGTGGCATCAAGTTGATGCTAGCACCTAGATCGGCTAGGGCTTTGCACTTGAGCTCACTAAAACCACACGGAATGAGAAATTTCCCAGGGTCACCTAGCTTTTCGGGAAGCTTCTTTAGGATAACCGCTGAGCAATTTTCACTAACGGGTGTGTTTGCCAATTCTATAAGCTTCTCCTTGTTGGAAAGGAGAGACTTAAGCATCTTTTGATATTTTGGGATTAAAATCAATGCATCGGCAAGAGAGATGTTGATGTGAAGTTGTTTAAACATTTGCCAAAATTTGTGAATTTAGACTTCATCTTTTTCTTTTTGTTTCTCTTGATTCATTCTTGATGGATAAGGGATATTCGGGTGACGAGGATCCCTTTGATGAATCACAAAATTTCTTTGTTTAGCCTTTTGGACTAGAGGAGGTAGGACCTTAATGGTAAACTCACCATGTTTGGGTCCGTGAAAGTCTCCTCTACACGTTCATCCTCCTCCGGATTAATGAATGGAGAAGGGATAGGAACGGAAGGTTCATCAAGAACAAGACCACTTCGAGTGGTAATGGCTTTCAATACACCTTTTGGGTTAGCAACGGTGTTGCTAGGGAGAGATCCCGTACCCGAGGTAGAAGCGGTATTCATTTTGATAAAGTTACCTAGCATACTTTCAAGCCTTTGATTCAAAGTAGCCAAGTTGTTCATTTGAGTTTGCATTGAATTGATCTTGTTTTCATTAATCCTGATGTAGTTGTAATTTTGCGGTTAAAGGAAATGTAGAGGTTGGGTATTAGGGGCTTGATAATTTTGAACATGATTCTGATTATGATTAGGCACCTGGGGAAAAAAACTGATTTCACCCCAGATAGTTACTTTGGTTTTGTTTCCCTGATTCGGTTGGATAAAGGCTGAACCTGAGTTGTTTTGATTTTTGATTGCTTCGGTTTTGATTTTGATTCACATTAAACCCTGGTGGTCCGAGATAATTGTTCGAACGATAGCTAAGCAGATTGCGGTTACCTTGAGGTTGGTAGGAATTACCACCTTGATTGTAGGTTCCCACAACATATACGTTCTGATTTTGGCTAACGGTGGCTGGACAATCATTGTAAGAATGAGGTTACAATAGGGATCTCTAACAAAATAATTTAAAAATTTAACGTGGGACCACCAAAAGTCTCGCAAACTCGGTTTTGTTACGGTATTAACGTGTGGTTTGTTTGATGCACTCTTGTTATGTTCCTATTCATTTATTCATTTGAAAGCTGTAAGGGATGCTATTTTGGATTAGATGATGTGATAGAAACTAGATGACTCATTATGTTGAGTGGAAGTATCTCCAATCATTGTTAATGGGCGGTCATATTTTTGTATGAGATCATAACCACTCTTCGGGCGCCTTTTCATAAAGGTTTCCTGCCCGGCTTGATTAGCAGCAATGATGGTATCACGATGCTTATTGATAGCGATTATGGAGCCCCACTCATATACAATGGGTATCTATTTGAGTCACGGGGTACATGTTGTTGGTTTAGGACATTCGATCAATTGAAAGACTTATAACGTTCACAAGCTTTGACAACGGACTCATAGGGTCTTTGACAGCAAGAAATTTGTAATTATCATTTCTCAACTTGGTCACTATTAGAGGTTGGGAGTATTTTCCGAGTAATATTGCACATTTGGTCAAAAGAGTTGATAGAATTCCTTGGCAAACGATCAAACCATTCGGCGGCACGATCTTGCAAGGAGTAAGGGAAGAGATGTAGACGAAGGGCGTCATCGGAGACCCCATTCACTTTCATGCTTTGGGTGTACATGCAAAATTTTGTGTCGAGATAGATGCCTGTTGGCATCATCACCCGGTTCGCGAAATGGACTCGAATTTTGAACTTGATTGAATATGTCATTTTTAAGTCTAAAAGGATGTTGCTTGAATTGAGAATCGGAGTAATTGGTCCACCTAACCATCTATAAGGCGGTTGGTATAACTTCCTCATGAGTCCGAGGTCGGGAACTTGTAAACCCACCTACTTGGCTGGAGGTGGTCTGGCACAGCGGCTCCTATTAGCGGCCATTGTTAAAAACTTGGGGGATTATCAAAAGGGTCTTCAAGATTAAAAAGGTACCCTCCCCCTATTTTCATTTCACATTCTCTTTTCCTCACTTTTCATCTGTCTTTTCAACACAACTACGGTAGGGCTTGTTGTTGAGGACGGTTTTGATTTCGAGATTGAGAACGAGTGCGCATGCACTTAAACTATAAAAAGAAAATTTACACTAATTTTTTTTTTGGTTTTTTCAACAATTTTTTCACAATCTATTTTAATAACGGACAAGACACTTAAACCTAATAATCAACAAGCTTCACGGTAGCTCTTTAAAAGAATTAACTTTTAAAGGTGAGTCGTACGTCGCTAGTGACACAAAAGGCAAGTTTTAAATCTTTGGTTCGGGAACTTATTAATGGATAATACTTCAGTTGAAAGTATTATATGTTGGTGTTCTTTTACCAACTTGATGATTTTTATTGATAATTAAGGACAATTTTTTTTATATTTTTGATTTTTCTTGATTTTTTTTTGGTTTTTATATATATAAATATACTAATAAAAGAAAAGGAAAAATATTTTTGTATTTTTGTTTTTTTATAAAGAAAATAACTCCACAAGGAAGGATCTTCAAAGCACTAATTGTCAAACTTCGAAACGACAAACGCTTTCACTCCTCCCCGGCAGCGGCGCCAAAAATTGATTAGAGTAAATTCAACCCTTTTTATATAAATATATAAATATAAATAAATATAAATATATAAATATAAATAAATATAAATATATAACAAGGATCAAAATCCACAAAATCAATGAAACCGGAAGTAGTATATGATGTTCCCGGGTCGTAGTCCCAACGAGGAGTGAATTGAAAAGTCGAGAGTCGGTTTGATATTTGATGTTTGAATGAAAAAGATTTGGATTGGATTAAATGGAAAAGATTTGGGTTTGATTTTCTAAAACTACGGGAAAAATAAGGCAAACTATACTAAAAACGAGAACGAGAAGCTAAACGACACACTAAAAATCTAAAACTTGAAATATTAATCCTAAAGTGATTTTTTTTACTTTTCCTAAAAGTAATTGACTAAAGAGTAAGGATAAAGAAAACTAGAACGAAAACGGAGTTAAATTGAGTTCAAAAAGTATGAAAAACGAGAACGAGAACGAATCCCGCTCTTTAAAAAACGAGATTTTGCAAAAATAACCTTTACGAAAGTTCTTCTATTTTTCCTAGATACTATATGATAAAATAAAATTTTCTAATAAAGAAAAATATTTTTTTTGATTTTTATTTAATTTATTATAATTAAAAAACAGTTTAAAAGAAAATAAATAATAAAAAATATTAAACGATTATAAAAAAATGAAAAAATACAGAAAAGTGGATTAAGGTGTCTTGGTTCTATGAAAAAGAAAAGCTAGAAAATTGGGCTTATAAATAAGCCGTAATAAGCTGAAAACGGCTTATGGGCTTAATAGGCTAAAATGCCCTTAAAGAATTAATGGTGTAACTCACTCCGGATGAGCTATAGTAGCACAGTGGTAGTGAGTGGGTGTGTTATGAGGTGTGTTGCTGGGACGCTTGTTGAAAGGGGAGGTTCCAGAGGTTTCGAGCCTCGCCCTCTCTTTTTAAAAAATTTTTTTTTTTTTTTTTAAAACTTTAAAACACCATAACTAATTTAAAAAAAAAGCACTTTTTTACAAACTCTTAAAATAAAGCAGAAAAATGAGCTCAAAGAGTGACAGAATGTGTTTTATTTTTAACTATGGACCTAGAGTGCTTAACTGCTATGGCAATTTAAGACAAACAAGCACAAGCAAAGCTCAAATAAGCCAAGACAGATGGCTACTCTAACCTATAAGCTAATGCAACTAAAAATAAGCCAGAAGAAAAAGAAAAAAAAACAGACAAATCACAATAAAGCGCAAATAAGCCCAAAGGCCCAAAATGCATACAGCAGCCGGAGGGACAGATTTGTCTCAATTTTTAGGCACCTAGGAGTGATCCTAATGGCAAAGGGCTTATTCTAGCTTAAAGGCCATCCAAGTGGCTTCTAATATCAGCAATAAAAACAAAATTTGAAATTAAATTAAGCTAAGAAAACTGGCTTGGAAAACTGCTGGTCACAAGAGTATGGAAAGTAAGTTTGGCTATTTCAGTTTTAAAAGGGGTAATGCAGGCTTAAAATTAAGCAACCAAATAAGCTCAAAAATGAAATACAAGTTAAAACAGATGGAGACAAGATCCTAATGAGCTTGTATTAAAAAATTTAAAAGCTAAAAACTAATTAAAGCTGCTGATATTTTAAGATCAAAATGGACAGTTTGACTTATGAAAAAGACTTAACAAAACTTGACAGAATTTGAGAAAAACCAAGGCTAACCAAAAAGACTTCTAACTATTGCATATGACTTTCAAAGACACACAAAATTAACTCTAAAAAGGTGGTTTCAAAGGCTTTAGCCTAAAAAGCTCTTATGAGCAGTTTGTTACCAACAGCTTCAAAGAAGCTTTTAGAAAAACCTCAAATCAATACTTAAGACCAAAAACTTTTGAAAACAGGTTTAAAAACAACTTAATAGGGCTTGACAAAGTCCAGCAAATGACCCATATGGTTTTTTACACCTTTTTACCCACTTTGAACCACTATGCCAAACACCCCTTTAGGATTTTGAAAAACCTTTTTAAACTGTTTTTAAGTAAGTACAAACAAATATTGAGCAAGAATAAGCTAGAAACACACAAGAATAAGCACTATAATAAGCAGTATGAAATAAGCAGTATGAAATAAGCAGTTTTCAAGCAACTTTGGCAGTTTTCAAGTAAAACTTAAACACAAGGCAAATAAGATTAAAATAAAAACAAAAAGCATTAAACCCATATAGATAAGCAAGAAAAAAGCATGAATAAGCAGATATTAAGCTAGCTACAGTAAAAATAAGCAAAAATGAAAAAGGGAACTTACAAGAGTCCTATGCTTTTTGGCAATGAAATGAGCTTTCTAACAGCTTATAAACTCACCCTATAGCCTCCCATGAGGCACTAAACCCAAGGCCATCCTTTTTAACCTTGCTCCAAAGATTCTTCAACAGATTTTTTATATATATTTTTTTGGATTTTTAACCTTTTTTTTGACAGAAAATGAAAATAGCTTTAATATAGGTTTTTAAGGACTTAAAAACTTATAAAAGAGCTTAAACAAGGTATTTAAAAGATAAGATATTAAAATGACAAGAATTTTAAGAAAAACAATAAATTGCATAAAAATTAAAGAACGAGTAATTTAAAGACAGAAATTAAAATTGCAATTAAATTAAAAAGACAATATATTAAAAGATGGACAAATTTTTTATATTACAAGTTGTTGCTTTTACAAAAAAAATCGACACCACAAAATGAACTACATAAGCATATATTTATACTAAAACCCTAAGCTTCACTTGTGCTTTTTCTGAGAGAGGCTTCATTGGTTGTGTTTGTTGTGTGAGAGGTAACTTCAAAGCAATCTTGACCTTTCATTATGCTTGGTGCCCAAGTCCTACAATCGAAACCCTTGAAAATTTTAGCCAATGGTTGGGTTTAGGATTGCCAAGCTGGATATGGCAGCTAGTGAGGGTGGTGTAATGGGTTTTGGTTGGATGTGAACAGTGGTCGAGGATGGGGGGAACAGGGAAGCGTGAACAGTGGAGGTTGGTTTGTTACAGGGTTTTGGCGGGAATGGAGGTTGTATAAAAGGCACAGGGGTGAAAGTTTGGATGTGTGGCACAAATGGTCCCTGAGGGTGTTAAATGTCGTTGAAAATTTGGTCCCTTGTGGTATAACAAGTTTGGGGTTTAGGCAAAAAAAGACCCTCCAAGGTTATAAGAGGTTTTGCACCACAAGTCCATATGCCCTAACGGGTGTTAAATGTGTTGGGCCATTTTGTTGGTAGATTGGGCTTGTTATATAAATAAAAGGGAAATGGGCTCATTTTGATTTAGGGCTTATAAAGTCTTGATCCAAATGACTTATTGGACCGACTTGGTCCAATAAAAAGGATTGGGTTGGCCCAATAAATTTTTTTCGGTTTTGGCTTCGGCTTTGACCGTTGATTTTTCCGGGTTGACTTTGACTTTGACTTTGACTTTTGTTGACTTTGGCTTTGATTTGACTTTGGCTTTTCTACGTTTTTCCACTCTTTTCCACTCCGCGCCCGGTTTTGTCATTTTTGGCTTCGTTTTTCGTCCTTTTGTCGGATATCCGTTTCCTGCACAATATAAGTGAAAACATACAAATACAATGTATTTTTGGCACGTTTTTGGTCATTTAAGTCCGGTTTTAATGGTGAAAGATATGTGTAATTAAACGCATACCAATGATCTTTGCTTGCGGCCAATTTTGTTTAAATTTATGAAAACCTGATTTCCAGAGTATGTGTTGCTAATATAGAGAGCATACCGGGAAAAGAGAGTTTGAGCTTACTCAATTACAAACAAAAATCGGTAAGTATGTGTCGTTACTGCACTGAGATCCATCGATGTCAATGTCTGTTGAAGATCAATGTTCGCTCTGGAACAGATTTCGCTTGATGTGGTACACAGACCCAAACACCCAATAAACGGTTCCCATTTGCAAAAGGCTGATGATCCCATAAAAAGTGGTCTGCTTTGCCTTTTAGGAAAATGTTGCAGCTGCCGTAGCCAAACACCCTTTAAAGCTGAACATCTGTAGAAAAAAGACTGAATTTAACAAATTGAAAACAAAGTAAAAGTGGATTATTCAACTTGATTTGGCTATTCTTTGTTATGGTTTTTTTCATGTTAATAATTGTATTCATCAATAACAGGATGAAAAGTACTGCTGTTAAACCTTTTGTGAAGATCACTGCTGGCACAACAGAGATATAAGTATATAACCTTAAACAAAACTTGTAAATTTCAAACAGATAAATGTATCATTTTTAATGTAGTTTTGTGGTGTCACTAACTTTAATTAATCAAGAATGTCACTATGTTTCCCCTTCTTTATATTATTTCTTGTTCATTTGAAAACTGAGGAAAGATGTATACGCTGTGGGAGTTGATTGGCACACTTTTATTTTTGATCCATGCACTCAAATGTACAAACTGACAAAACATTATTCAATAAATGTACAACTGATTAAAGCACAGAATAGAGTGTATGAATCAAAAATAAAAGTGTGCAAATCATTAGCATATGCTGCAGTTGACCACAATGGAAGGATTTTTTATTATTAAAACAAATTGGTCAAATGCGCTATATAGATATTGAATTGACTTTGTTTGATTTTATGCTATTGTGCACGCTTAAATTCCAAGATGAGATTAAATTCTATTTTCTATACTAGATGAGTACCCGCGCATAGCGGCGGAAATTCCTAGCGGCAGATAATTACCGGTATATGATATTATGGTAAGTGTTTCGTGTAACATTTAAAATAGAACGTGAAAAGATCAAAATATAATTGAAAACGGATGTAACATGCGATAATTCAACTAAAGAAAAAATTCTTAAGATGTATCAAAGAACATATAGAAACATTAGTGAAAGTTAAATAAAAACATTACATTAATTCGTGTATATCTTTTAGGCTAAAGTTGATTTTATTTACGCTAAGCCTTTGTTGAGTATTTGAGATAACTTGTGAAGAATGGTGAAAAAATAGATTGTAAGCCTATAAGCCATAGAAAATGAGTTTATCCAACCCCCGTAAAAAAACTCAAAAGCTTATCCGAACATTATAGTTGGTTACTTTACATGTCACCCACATGCTCTTACACAAAAGTTTACAACCTTAGATTACTCTAAACGGTTTATCAAATAAAAGGGAGATATCATATTTTAATGATGGTTGATTGATTTACTATATTAATTCGGTATCTCAACAAATGCATGGTTCCCATTTAAATGGCAATGATACACAACCCCTATGACAATTATACTTGATATTTTTGGATTCAAATGCGACACAACTCGAATTTTAATGATGGTTGATTAAGTTATTATCTATTAAGGCATGAGATTTGACCCAAAAAGAATCAAACATATGAATCTAAACAAAAATATATACATGGTTCTATAATG
This sequence comes from Tanacetum coccineum, assembly GCA_026074375.1. NCBI lineage: Eukaryota > Viridiplantae > Streptophyta > Magnoliopsida > Asterales > Asteraceae > Tanacetum > Tanacetum coccineum. The sequence goes on from BQNB010031329.1 coordinate 49,133, forward strand.
CTTTTTGACCAAATTATTTCAGGAAACTTTGCCACTGTAAATTGAGTAAATGCATAATGCATGTAAAAATGTTTAGATCTTGCCTTGTGTATTGTGGTTAAAATATGACCCTCAGTCTTTTTAAAAGATACATAAACTTGCAGGAAGAAAAAAATGAAATATTAATTAAGAGTAACCATTTTAGTCAAGCAAAATGGCATACTACATACATGAACAAACCAAACTCAAATGATCCAACGGTAACACCAACATAAAGGGGAAATAAAATATATTGACAGTAGAAAAAAAGTTCTCAAATACAATTTCATGAGTGTTCATGATACATTACCACCGAACTCCACATCATTCCTGCATCTTATTTTTTTGAAGGGGCGATATATTACATTGTTTCTTGTGCAGTCCTATCGAAAAATTCCCATCCATTGAAGTACTCTCTAAACGAGCAAAATTATCATCCTTTGAATAACTGCAAAGTAATAAATTAGTGTAGATTAGACAAGAAACATTAAATAAAGGGCAACAACACATGAATTGCTACAAACAACACGTATGAAAAAACATCAAGACTGTGACTATTAGTCTAAATTATCATTCTTTATCATAGAACCAATTTGGATATGATAAGTAAAAGAAGAACGATCAAACAACTACTCATTATCGAGAATTCAGGACAGTGTAATCCGCAAGCAAAATAAACACAACAGCTCCAAAGTTAAGAAATTGATCATGAGACTTATGAAATAAATTAACACATTATGGTTGTTTATATAGGCAATGGAAAAAACCCTTGTCATATATAGTTTGAGAAGTTTCAACTTCACATTATGGTTGATTATCATTCCAACGTGTAAATTAGGATTCCAGCCGTGTATATCAATATTTTTTGTGAATCAGACCTTGCAATATGAATACTTTCCGTGAATAGAACATTCAAGCCGTGTATATCATTACTTTCCGTGAATTAGACCTTGCATTAAAATTAGTTTTCGTGAATATAACATTCCAGCATTAAATTTTTCAGTTTTCAGTTTCAGTTTTCAAGATTTGTATGAAAATGCTTTATGTGTAGTATAGATAAGTATTTATATTAATCCTTGACTAATCTACGGTATAATGCTTGTATATTAAGATGTTCAAAAGCAAGAAATTCGTACACCTGCAATGTAGTAGTTCCAAGGGAAGAAGGCTTGAGACCACTGTATAGCCCTCCAACGCCCTCGCCCACGATCCGTATAACATGTTCGAAACACATGAGTCATCGTTTTAGGAGGATTCTGGAATAATCATACACAAATAATGTGTGGCAAAATTATTTTTAATTCAAATTTTAAGTCCGCATATCTTTCGGTTAAAACGTGTTTTAGCCTCAGCAACCGGAAAGTATAAGCAATACAAAATAAATTTCTAAAGCGTTACCCGACAACGAATAAGGAGGCTTAAGACCATTGTATAGGCCTCCAACGCCCTCGTCCAGCTGCGTATAACCTGTTCGAAACACACGAGTCATCATTGTAGGAGGATTCTGGAATAATCGTACACAAAGTGTGGCAAAATGATTTTTAATTTAATTTTTTAGTCGGTAGATCTTTCGGTTAAAACGTGTTTTAGCCTCAGGAACTGCAAAGTATAAGCAATACAAAACAAATTTCTAAAGCATTACCCGACAACGAAATAACCCGAGGTCATTTAATGTATCATGCTTGTTTCTAGTATTGTCCTCAACATGTTCTAACTCATAAACCATTTTTATGTTTTACCCGAGCCAACTCCATTATACCACCCGTCGGACACAAAGGTATATTATAGATAAAATTATTTAAACTATTCACATTTGTACCTCTCAAGCCAAAAAAAGCTCATAGCAAGCATCAATCTTTGGCCATGCCATCCCACGTTGTAAATATGACTGGTTGTTAGTTGTCATAAGTACAAAGGTAATGATCTACAAATTCATGAAACGAAATGCTTATATCAGTATCAAAACATAAGATGTCATGGTGTTTAGCTTTTGTTATATCATAATGCAATAAGCTACTAAGATGTTTTTAGTGTTTAGCAAGTTCTGCTATGCTGATAAAATATCCAAAAACAACACGCGTCCACGTGTAATAAAAAAAGGACTCTATATCAGTAACAACTTAAACAATCTGTTGTGGCTGTGATCATGTTATCTACCATACTGTATCATTATGATATAGTAAGAATCTTAAATTCAAAATCAACGGGCAAAAAGAATATATAAACAACGATAAAAAAGGAAGTGTTATAGACTTAGCACTCGAAATATATTTAAGAGCGGTGGAATGTCTTTAAGAGTTTTACAAACATTAGATATCATACATATATACATTCACAATAGCCATTTTTCTGGTATAGGCTCAGATAGGGTAACATTTAGGAAAAAGAAGATACACCCACCAAGACTGCAACCTTAACAGGTTACCCCGCCAAGATACGTAACCGGATCCCTTCAAACTCATCACAACCTGAGAATATCATAAATCCATCAAACACCCACCGCAACTCACTTTACAACTCTAAATGTCTTAAAACATATGCAAGCACCAAACCGAATTAACATGCTGAGAGCGGCAGCCAAAAAATGAAACCGGAACACAGCACATCAAAATGGCGTTGTTCTGATCGCCAAATGTAAGGCTCATGTGACAACCATGACTTGAGCAGGTTAGTCAAACTATTAGTGTTGACTTATGTATCTGTTGCAATGAGTGGGTTATGTGTTATATGTGTTTATACGTGTTTATGTGTGTTGTGTGGGATATGTGAGATTTGATAATCAATCCATTGAGCGTGATCGTCTCATTGGGATTGGATTTGTGTTGGATTTTGTGGAGTTCATTTCGTTCACTTTTAGTGACAAGGAAATAATTTTGGTGATTTAAGCGGTTTCGTGTTAATTGTGTAAGTAATTATTACGTATACGTATTTTTGTGTTAGTGATTTAAGATAAGATTGGGTTTTGGAAGTTGGATTAATGTGGAAAATATGACCTATGAGAAGGGAATGAGTTTTGTAAAATATAAGAGTTTTAATGAAATTTCTAAAAATAGGAAGTATGTTGGTGAAATAAAAAGTTATTTTTAGAAAGTAATTTATAAGCAAAATGGTTTACCAAATTAGCTTGGGTTTTTATAAAAACTTGAGGTATTGAAGGTAATTAATTAATTAATAAAAGATAATTTTTTTTATACATGAATAGTAAAATACGAATTTTAGGGGAAATAAGGAAAAAAAAAGAAAATCAAAGCCCAATTTAACTAGGACTCTAATTAGGGAATTTTGTATCCTATATATACTAACCCATAATACCCTAAGAACGAAATTTTCCTCCCCTCCTCTTGCATTAGTCGGCCGAATACCTCAAGAAAAGAAGAAGAAAAATTAAGGTTTTGATTTTGTGAAGAAAACAAGCTTTAAGGTATGTTTAGTTTTATTAATTAGTTTAATTATTGATTTAATTCATGTAACAAGAGTTATGGTGGATCTAGGGTTTCATAATATTCTTTAAATTAAATTTTATAATCTAATTAGGGTTCTTAGTAATCAATTAGATGCGAGTTGGTGTATTCGTTAGGGTTTAGATCGCGTTAGAACTTGAATTAGAATAGGGCAGAATTTAGGGTTGTGTTGTTCGGCTGTTATCTCGATGATGGTAATAGCTTTTATCAAGTTTCCGGTGTCTATGATGTAGCTCAGAGAGTCTAGTTTCCAGAACATCTGGCCTCGAAGGTTTTTAAGGTCGGGAAGTCATTCAAATGTTGGTTACGAGAAAAGTTGTCAAAGCAGTAAATTCGGGTCAGATTTAGGTCAGATTACAAGGTGTAAAACCCCCACTTAAAATTCTAATTTAAATTATCCCTTCTACAGGATTTTAGTTCTATGTGTCTATTAAAAATCACCCAAAGTATAGCTTCGGATTTAAAGTCTAAGTATGGTTTTTAGGTCCAAACTTTTTAGTGTACGATCAGATCCGAAACTGAGTAGTTAAAAGTTTAATTTTATTTGGGGCACTTAAGAGTGGAAATAAATTAGTGGAAAAATCATGGAGTTAGTAGACTCATGGTATTAAACCTGTGATTTTTGGTAAAATTTATAAAGCTCAGTAGGTATGGTTTAGAAAATGGTAAAGTGAGGTTAAAATTCCGCGTTTTTGGGGTAAATTGTAAGACTTTGGAAAAGTATGTAAACATGTTGGTTAAGGTTGGGCATGGTGTCGTGGTGACCCATGAGGGTAATTAAACACCTTAGACATCCATCATATGATTGTTACAAGGGCATAAGCAATTGGCTTGGTCGCATGTAACACGTGTTTGTTTTGATTGTTTAGATTTGTGCTAGTGTTTGTGGAAGCTGCAAAGCATCAGGTGAGTTTCATAGCCCTTTTTACTTATGTTTTCTTGGGATGAAAATGATGCTATGAGTATTAAATGTTTTAGTTACTGTGATAATGTGTTTTAAATGAGGCATGTGCTATACGAGACTATTGTATGTTATGTGCTACTTGCTAATGTGTTATGGATTGTTGTGCTTGAATTGGTAGATTGTTAGTAGTGAGCGTGACCCTCTCATTGCTTTGGATTGTTAGTAGTGAGCGTGACTGTCTCATTGTTGTGGATTGTTAGTAGTGAGCGTGACCGTCTCATTGATGTAGATTGTTGATAGTGAGCTTGATCGTCTCATTTTTTTGGATAGTGGGACACGTTCCGTTCCCTTGTTTGTGGATCGTGGGACACGTTCCGTTTCCTTGTTTGTGATGTTGAGCGTGATTGTCTCAACATGGTTTGATGTAATTGCATGTTAGCTTGTATGTTAGTTGTTGTATGTCCTACTATGCTATGTTTTACTTATCACAGTGATTTTCAAAGCGAGTCATTGGCGTGTCTTAAACCTATGACTCTCACCAACATTATGTTGACGTTTAAGCAT